>BLKR01016190.1:0-34538 GCA_011170035.1 Teleogryllus occipitalis | reverse complement strand
GATGATGGGTGCGGCGAGTGTGCTTGTGGCGTTTGTGTTTGCGTCGTAGGGCGCCCTTACATCTAAAGGAAGGGCGAGAAAGTATTGTAATTGTGCACCCGAAAACATCGAATTTTCGAAAGAAAAATTCTAATTGCAGGACCCTGGTAATAAAAAATGCGGATAAATCTTGGTTCTAATTACAGAAAAATTATTTCCTCTAGGATGCTTTACAGTTAGTTTCCTTTTTTTGTACGTCCTTGTTTTTTGTGAGTCCGTCAGTGGTCAAAGCTAGCGATAAAAGTGTTCATCCAACTTTCTCCTAAATTGAAATTACTCGATCCATTTTAAAGAACTTGAGGCCCTCTGAATTTGATACGGATATTTTGATGACTTTACATGAAACTTAAAAACATTTTCAAAATTTTCTCCAAATTTGCTCCAATTTTTATTATTAAACTTTCTTAGATGGCATAAAAAATACGAGAATGACGAGATCTCATTTTCGTTGAATTCCCTGATTTTTCGAATATTGCAAAAGTTCTAAATATTTCCGGCGTCTTCCTACAAATACAATATTGAAGATAGAGATTTTTTCTAGAATGAAATCTGGTCTTGAAAGACAAATCTTAAAATAAGTTTATGTAAAATTTAAAAAATATGTGTTGTTTTTGCGTAATTTTGTGTGAAATATAGGCCATTTTAAAAATTTTGTAAAAATTATTTTATCAAAAACGGCTTCAAACTCTTTCTTGATATTTTCTCTTCATGTTTATCAAAGAGCTATACAAAAGTGGTGCACGTCTCATAATCGGCAAAATCTGTATTTTCGAAAAATGTACAAATTTAACATTTAAAAACGACAGACTTGAAGATAGAGATTCTTGCTTTAAAGATATTTTTCTAAAAAATGTGGACCTCTTTTTAATGTAGTACGTTCTTGTCAGCCGCTAGTCAAACACTCGGCCATTTAATAAATCTACGGATAAACAATAGCTACTTGTAAACGTGAACGGAGTATTTAATTTATTTGTAAGTAGTTAAAAAAATAAGTAGAAAAATGGTGGTACAAAATTTTAAGTTAGGGTGGTTTTGTCTCGTACCTCAAGGGAAACAGAGCATGATTCCTAGGGCGAAAATCAGTACATCCAGTCGTGATGAATTTCGCAGCAGCTATTTATCAATTACTCCTCTGAATGTCCGGTGAGGTATTCCTCTCAATATCCGGTAAGTTAAAAACGTACTTTCACTGTACAACTTCTTCAATAACAAAAAACACTTATATCTGCGAAAGTTTTTCCATAAGCGCATGCACTAATATAAACTTAATTATTATTTATTAAAAATTAGGCCGGTTATGACCAATTTTCTTCTTACCAATTTCAAGAACAGAGATTTTGTTTTCATTTAAAGTATTTCTGAGAGTACTTCATCGCGGTTGATCTAAGGAACATATCACCTTAACTATACGAAGGACATACGTTATTGTGATGTAGAAGTAGTTATGACCTAGGTAATATATATTATGATCTAGAAGTAGCCTTTTGTTTTAAATATTCCTGCATAACTTTATAATGGTAACCTGTGCCATCTTCCCGATACCCATTTAATCAATAGTGTCTTTCTTTCCTGGGACTTTTATCCAGCCGACAGCCGGTTGCCCTTTACATCCCGAAGGGACGCATATTCGACCATACACTAGACAAACACTTGCGGGCTCCTCTGATCTGGGGTCAGCAGAACGCGAGGCCCTCCGCGACAACACACACAAAGTCAAGGGACAAACAGCCATGCCCAAGGCGGGACTCGAACCGGCGACCCTTCGGACCGAAGCGCTGAGTCGGTACTCGCCCTTAGCCACCTCGGCCATCCAGGTCGGCATCAATAGTGTACTAAAGTGACAAAACAAAGGTGTCTCTCCACAAGGCGGCGGCCGCTGAGCGTACGCTGCTTACGCCCATCCCGACAGCTCGCTCGCACCTGGAGGCCCCTGTCGCCCGCGAGGGCTACGCGCAGCTGCGAAGCAAGATGACGTTGGTGAAACCCATGTACATCATGACCCATCTCACGAATATCATGGAGAAGGGTGACGCGGCGCTCACGATCACGGAGCGTAAACTAGACGTGTACCGCTCCATGCCCAACTTCACGCGCGGCGGGCAATTGATGCTGCACCAGGCGGCGGAGTGCCTGCTTAGCCCAGGCCACATAGGTTTGTTGGTGGCGCGGGACTCCCCCATCTACGACCTGGTGAACGGGTTCGTGCTGCGCTGCGTGGAGGCGGGGCTGCCGGCGCAGTGGCTGCGCGCGCAGCGGAGGCGAATGGTGGTGCAGGGCGTGCTGGTGCACGGCGACGCCGCGCAGGAGCCACAGAAGCTGCACGTGGCTCAGTTGGATGGGCCGCTGCTGTGCCTGGGGGTGGGGCTGGGCGTGGCGGCGTTGGCGTGGGGCGCGGAGGTGCTGTGGCGGTGCAGGCGCTGCTCTCGCCAGTGCGCGCGTCTCCGCCCTACGATTCAATGCCAATCCCTCCGATGACACCGCTTGCCTAGGGCTCGCCTGCTGTTAAGTGGTTTGGCGAGTAAGACTTCTCTCTCCGCTCACGTCCCTTCATTAGGGCTCGCCTGCTTTTCAGTGTTACGGCGAGGGAGACTGCTCCTCTCTAAGCTGACGCCGCTTCAGGGCTCGCCTGCTGTTGATTGCTCTGAACGAAGAGACTGCTCGTCTCTCTGCTGACGCCGCTTCACTACATTTGTTAAGTGCTTTGGCGGGAAAACGGCGCTTAGCTGAAAGTGGTGGTACGAGACAGCACTTGCACCCATGCTCCCCGAGTGAAAAAGATTATCTACTAGCGCCCGTCTACCCCGAACGCATTACTTTGGGGGGGGGCATCTCACACGCTTCAAACATTGGCCCCACATAAACATCGCACGACACACTTTTCCAACACTTGAACGTCAATACTCCTGACATAATATATTTCCGTTAAAAATGTTATACTCCCCAAACACATTTCGGCACTAACCTTGCCTCCTCGTTCTAGTCTGGGAATAGACACAAAAAAGTACAATTTAAATGTACATTTAAAATTTGAACCCCTATTTTATTAGACCTCATGAATAAGGAATGCAGAAAATATACGTCAACATTATTTTGAAAATATGGTTCGTACCAAGACAATGGCCCGAAATAACAGTAATTTTGTGTAAACTCAGTCTCATTGTATCATAAATATATTAATTTATAAATTCAAAACGATATAAAGTTTCCTCTTGTCGTTTGAGAAATTTTCTAATACTTCACGGACAAGAAGTCGCAAAATTCTATATAAATAGATTGATTGATTTTTTCGTGTTTCCGGGCGCGTCAACTACTGTGGTCATTAGTCCCGTTAGTGTAGTGCATGTTTTTTCTCGTGAGATGGCGATGATCTTCCCCCGCTGGATGGTGAGATCCGGCGCCGACCTACCGTCGGCTAGTGGGGGTTTCCCCTAACCAAGACTCTCCCACTAGCGGGGCACCGCCCCAGCCGGGACAAGCTCTAAGCTCACGACCGGTCTCCCGGAATATGTGGTAGTGTAGTTCATGTAAGTGTGTGTGTCAGGGGAGAGGATAGGACAAGGAAGAGGAAGAACAAATCGCGCGCGGTCCGTGGCCCGTTTGTTAAAGTACTGCTTCGGCATTCGCCTGGTGTTGATCGGAGAAACCACGGAAAACCACCGATCAGAGCAGCCCGCTGCTATAATTCTCCTCCAGACAGCGACTGAATTGGACCTAGCAGAAAGCTAGTGTCCTGCCGCCGTCAGGACTCGAACCTAGGACCTCCCGGTCAGAGGCGCTGCAGTGACATCAGATATATATAAATAGAGAAATTATTTATAAATAGAATATATAGAGTTGTAGGTGCACAATTATTGTGAAAAATGTACAAAAAATAACTTTAAATTAATTAAAAATGATGCAAATTTTTGGAGGAAAGGGGCATATTTCAATCGTACATATTCAAATAAACAATACTAAATCCACTTACATCACTTAGTATAACGATAAAAAAACTCAATCATGAACTCAAACGTCTGTCTTAAGCAAGTCCAATAACATTGTTATCAAAGTCGAGAAAACTGTTGAAACATGTAACATTTCAAACTTTCCAGTAGGCTGCATCTCCGATCACCAAGTAAATACTTGCGTACAAGAAAGAAACGTACAGTATCAACGCTCACAAGTGTTTCAAATTTAGTATGTGGTGTGCTGTTGGTGATTTAGATAAATTTTATTATTGGAAGGCAGGTTAACGGGGCTTGGTCATAAGTAAACACGAACTATAAGTTAGTTATTTGCCGACGTTTCGGAAAATTTATTTCCATCCTCAGGGCTGAATAAAATGAGGAAAGAAAACAACACACATTTACTATAATACTTCCAAAAAACCACGTGTCATATAACAACAATCCTGTCTGCATTTACAATATCTTGTACAAAAAACGTTACATACCTTGCAACCAAAACATGAAAACATAATTAATACATGTGCTGAATGCTCCTCCATCTCAGGCACCTCTCGGGGATAAATTTTATTATAACACTCTCAAAATCAGTGTTTTTGGATAAGCTCTGTTCTAGTCGTTGTTTTTCATTTCTCTCCATAGCTTCTTTCATATCAAGCAGAATAGATCATTTTGCATCTTTCTCAGGACTTTGCTCCTCCAATGTTTTATGTGTTGTCTGGAAAGAGTGACAAAGTTCAATAAAAAGTAAATCTTGCAAATTTTAATTGATTGATTGATTTTTTCGTATTTCCGGGCACGTCAACTGCTTTGGTCATTAGTCCCGTTAGTGTAGTGCATGTTTTTTCTCGGGAGACGGCTGTGATCTACCCCCGCTGGATGGTGAGATCCGGCACCGACCTACCGTTGGCCAGTGGGGTTTCCCCCTAACCAGGACTCTCCCACCAGCGGGGCACCACCCCATCCGGGACAAGCTCTAAGCTCCCGACCAGTCTACCGGAATATGTGGTAGTGTAGTGCATGTTAGTGTAAGTATGTGTGTATGGGGAGAGGATAGGACAAGGAAGAGGAAGGACAGATCGCGCGCGGTCCGTGGCCCGTTTGTTAGGGTACTGCTCCGGCATTCGCCTCGTGTTGATCGGAGAAACCACGGAAAACTACCGACCAGAGCAGCCGGCCGCTAGAATTCTCCTCCAGACAACGACTGAATTCGACCTAGCTGAAAAGCTAGTATCGAAAATCCTGCCGCCGTCAGGACTTGAAACTAGGACCTCCCGGTCACAAATTTTAATATACCTCCTAGATCACTGTCATTTCTGTTTACACCTGAAGAATCCACGATATCGCAGATAACCTTGAAATGGTTAAAATAAATACGACAGCCTTTATCCAAATACCTCATCTAGGGCTGTGATTGCACAACCCGGATGGCACCAGCAATGGCCCGCGAACTTGCAATTCTCCTGAAGTGAGATAACGCCAGAACAATTATTATGGGTACTGTCCATATTCGTGAACTAATTAATATGCCCGGACAGAAAAAACTAAATAGATATATAGTAATCGTACCACTGTAACAACTAGTTCTATTTTAAATATAAGTGTCCCCGCCACTTCGACGGGTTACACTTAAAATTACAACTCTAGTCTATTATTTCAAGTAGATGGTAAACAATTTGCGTCCCACTCCGTGTGTGACGGTAGTGATGGTGTGATGGATGTGATGGGCAGACACCGGGTCATTACAATACAAAATAATTACAATAACAAAATACCAAATGTTTATGAAAAAATACTAGAAAACTCATTCATCCAGAAATACTTAGATAAAAAAACTCATTCACACTTGCACGCATTCCCTTATGGACATTTACCATTTATCTTAACATTATATTTATATTAACTATTCCACTGGTGAAATTAAAACTAATACTATTTAACTAAAATACAAAATGCCCCAATCAAGGCGGTGGATCTCAAAATGTTTATCGCTTTTTTTATTCGATTTTTCTTACCGTTTCTCCCTACTGGCCAAACATAAACTGTGACTCATCCATCTTAGAAGGCGGTATACATCGATCGCTATGTTGATGTCCAATAAACCGCATATGTACTATAACATAACATCTTTGATTTTAACATAGCTTTCAGTTATTTCCAATATTTGGTGCATTTTGGAACTCTGTTGTACATAATTTGATCCGTGGAATAGTCCAATTAAATACCACTCGTGTAAATTCTGAGATAAATCCCCACCTCGTTCGCGAGTCGGGGATTTATCGACAATTTCCAGAGCACTCGTGATATTACCCATGATAAAGTGACATTCTTGGCCTTCTCATATTAAGTTTTGAATAAATTAAATTGTTCACTTCCCTGGACATTGTATTCTCAGCTGCCCCAATGTCCGCCGCGCGTACACCGCCAATTTCCAGAAAATTACCGTCTTTCAGCATCGGCCATCCATTTCATAATTATTTTCCTTCAAACACTAATTGAAAGAACACTTCCGCTTTCGACACCATAAAAATTAACATTGACGATCGACAAATAGTCATATGACCTTCGCCTCTGCCGAATATGCGATCTGTACCAAGTCAAGCAGCATCTCCAGCCTCTGACGTCTTGTTACTGTCGCTCCCACTAAGTCTAAAAAAACAACTGCCATCGTTTTCCGTTCGTCAATTATAATAAATATTATTTTATTTCTTATTTATTTCGACGGTATTTAATCCCACTCTTCTCCACATGTAATTCGGATGTTTTTTCGTTGTTTTGTCGGTATTTTATTAATTTTTTAATTATTTTTTATCTATTTCACAGCTATCACTTACATCATGCATTTCCACATTGTTGTGTTCAACTGTTTTCCAAAAATATTATTTCTTCCGATTTTTGCCAAAACTTAATGTTTCCATAAATGTTTATTATTGGTCACGAAGTTGGTTATGCTAAGAGATTTTTCATAGCATGTTATACTCCGGGAGGCAGCGACACGAAATTTGAACTGATAAAAGGATGGTTAATTTATTGTTTTTTAGTTAGTTTAATTGCCAATTAAGGCCAAACGAGAGTCAGCCGCCATACTTCCGGGAATATTCCTTAAGAAAAGTGGGTTCAACTTATGAAAATAAAAGAATTACCATGTACACCTACCATGTTATATACGAGCACCGTTGCTAGGGTTGACAAATGCATTCTTGCATACTCCCAGCAAACTTCCAACAACTTTAATCTCCAGATCAACCTTGAAATTTATAAGCTTAATGAATTTCAATGAGTTTCCTCCTATTCGAAATATTCGCAAACATGTGAAAGTCTTGGCATTTAAATTTTCATTTAAGGTGTGGTAAATGAGTTTGGTAATACTTTTTTATCACATGTTCACCTCCCTTTTGATAAGGTTTACCCCCAGAGATAGAGTGGCTGACTCTCGTTTTAGCCTTACTTGGCACTTACGCTAACTAAAAAACAATAAATTAGCCTCCATAGATCACTTCAAATGTCGAGTCGCTACCTCCCAGACTAGCATTTCAAATTTTGTGTCGCTGCTTCCGGGACACTTACCTTACCCAGTCTTTTTATAGTAGGCTATGTTAATAGACCGGTATTCCCGAGAGTACGGGTCCACGAAGTATACACTCTCCCATAGGTGCATATATGTCTTGAGTTTGGGTATCCGAGAGTATGGCGTATACCACGTACACCACTGGTATAAACCTAGTGTCTTCTTTGCATCATGCTTGCGCCAACTCATGACGAAAAGATGCGTCAACTCTCTACTCTCTTGAAATCGATCACCACACTGATTTCGACTTGGCATACTTGGTGTCGATTAATCACAATAGCGGCGTCATGATTGGTCATGATAAAAACGTGGCGGCATGACTCAAAGATTGTGCCATTCACGAACGTTCACGAATGAGCAGGTGGTTAAGCAGAGTGTAAATACGATTGATACGCATGCTTCTTCATATAAATATTAATAATGTTTATGGAAACGTACCACCATTATGGGGAGGGTTTTGAAGAAAAAACATCGATGCAAAGGCGAAAACCAAGTGGTATGTAGTACTAGGATACTTATGATTATCATAACAATTGTTTTCTCAAATGATGAATTTTCAATTGGACTGTAATAGCCACAAAGCTAGCACCCAATTAAATGAAATTTTTTTCTTGTTAAAACAGATAAAACATAAGAAGAGTGAAATTTTTCCTGGTCATAATACAACTCTGTTCAAGGTATTTCTGTTTTTATAATAAATAACTAGAAAAGATTCATGTAAATTTTAAAACTGACACAAATATCATTTCAGGATCAGAAGAAATTGCTGACTAATGCACGTCTCACAGTGCCAGTAAGTATTCCAAATTTATTCTTATTCATCATCCTTCTACATTTCTGTACAGGGATGTATTGTATGTGTAGGCTTGTGTGTGGTGTGTGTGTGTGTCTATATATATACATACATACACACACACACACACACATATTAATTTTTTGTATCTTAATGTGGTTAAAAAATATCACCTTTGCTTCTTTCAGCATGTCCAAACTGGAATATTTATGAAAGGAAGGAAATCCAGTACTTATCACAGAGAAGAAGGTATAAATGAAATACTCAAAAAATTATTTATCTCTTCAAATTTTATGCTATCTACTAAATATTTTCTTTAATTCTCAGATGTTAGATTTAATATGTTGAACAGAGCTCGTATGAATGAAAAATTAAATGATATACTGAGTCTTGCAAAACATTCACATGAATCAAATCACAAATCAATTAATGAAAGTATAGACACCGTTCGTGATATACAGACCCACATATTTTCCCAGGAAAAAGAAGACTTTGTGAATTCTTCTCAATCTACAATTTTTGAAGAACAATATGAAAAGTATGTATGTTTGTATAAGTATATCAAGGTTTACATTAGGCATATTTAAAACCATTTTTTAAATTGACATTCAGTCTTTCTTTCAGAAAAAAATATCAAATTTCTCAAAGTCTCTCTAAAGACATCAGTTCTCCAGATGAAACAGAAAGCCAGGCCAAAAAAAATATAATTCAGTCTCGACAATTACAGTCCAGTGAAAATTATGAAGAAAATTTTCATGAATCCGAGTACTCAAACTTTAAATTGTTCATCACTCATTTTGATCGCATGTCTTTCAATCTAGCTTTTACAGAAGGTAAGGTTATAAATGAATTCTTTAGCAGTGAATGTTATTAAGTAAGGTATTGCTAAAAGTTTTGTAATATTGTTTTTGTATAAGCATATACCTGTTAAATTGTTTTTGCATGAAAAATGGAATTTCAGATGCAATTCAGATGCTTTTTAAAAATCTTCTCCAAAAATTTTGTTGACATTTTTTTGTTTGTTTTTGTAATGTACAATAATTATTATTAAAGCATTGAAAATCTAAACACCTTGGAAAAGATCATCTATGTGCATGTACTGTGACAAAGGGATCATGGAAGAATGAAAATTAATTCATGAATTAGGATGTGTTTCACAAAATGCCATTATAATTGAGATTTGTATTAATTTACTTAGAGCATGCACACATTACAATTCAAAGCAAAACTACTTACAAAATTATAAAAACTTAGGATTTATAAAATGAGTGTATTACATAAAATAATTCAAATTCAAAATAATACAAGTATGTATTAGTTTAAATGTTTCAGTATAAATTTAAGTTTAAACCAAAAGTTAACTACATTATTATTAGTGACTACATTAAGTCACTAATAAAATTTAAGCAGTAATTATTGGCAAATATTTTCCAGATTTCATTGTTCAAGAAAAGTTGGCATTGAAAATGAAGAAACAGTAAGTCTTATTTATTATTTTTAAAGCCATTTAACTTTCAAATCAATTTCTTGTATCTATATTGATAATAATTGATGGGCCTCTTAGAAGAACATCATTAGTCCAAAAATCCAATTTGTGGGAAATGAAAAAAAAACGTCCACCTTCCTTGTTGGGAAGGCATTCTGAAACTCAAGAAAGCGTGCGTAGATGATTTTCTCCCCCATACGTCACATACAATTTTTTAATGTTTTTGACTAAATAAATATCTATCTATCTAAATATCTAACTCACCTTCCTAGCTCACCTACTTTTCTTTGTTCATTTTCATTGGAACTAATACACATTTGGAACTAAGCCAATATTATCCTCTAATGCATAAAAGTTCACACCCCTAGGTGGCATCATTAGCTCCATTTTCTCAATTTTGGACTAATGCTGTTTTTCTGAGAAACATGGTCCTGTCTATGCCATCCAGTTTCCTTATTTTGGGATAACATTTTGAAAAAAACTGCTATTTTTGATCATTTGAATGTATTTGCCAAATTTGGAAACAATCATTCCACTGGTTCTCAAAGTTTGTATGGCACATATAAACATACATACTCTAACTTTTATATAATAAATTTTCCTTCAATTATTTTGCAATTTATTTTCAGTTTCACCATTGACACTTGCATGTGCACACATATTGGTGTTCTCCAGGTATTAGAATGGTATTAGTATGCTACTGTTAAATTTCCATTAATAGTCAGTGTTTCAATAGTAGCTGGAGGTTCAGATCGTAATCAAGCTAGAAAGAAAAAATGTTGTTAGTCACTGTGGGGTATAGTTAGGTAAAATACTGCATGTAGGATGTCTATTCTTTCTTAAACCAATTGTATTTTTTCAAAGAGAGCATTTCTTCCATGATTTGAAGAATTACCATTCTTTCACATGAACAAAATTAAATTTCGTCACTTTCTTTTTTCCAGAAATAAATTAATGGATCATACTTCTGTTAATGAGTTGTCAAAAATAAATAAAGAAGAAAGGACTACTATTGGCCATTCTCAATATTCAGAAGGTAATATCAAATTAATGATTGTATTTTGCTTCATTTCTAATCCAAACATTTCTTTTCATTTTAAAAATGTTTTTGATACTTAAAAAGAGAAATAAGATAAAAATGCTTTAGAAATAATTGAATTTTAGAATGCACTTTTAAGTGCTTACAACAAACACAATTTTTGGTATTGTTTTAGTGATGTAAGAATAATAAAATTTATGGAAATGCATGTCTTTATAAAATTATTTTAATTCTGAATGTTCTTGTTGATATTTTTCTACTTCAGATAAATTGCCATTGTTCTCAATCTGTGAAATAAAATGATCACATCATTTTTACCCTTTTTCTTTTTAAATTAGGTGAGGATTTAATGGATAAAACAGAAATGTTGAAAACCATTAATTGCAGAAATATCAACAAAACCTTGAAAATGCCCAAGAAGAATCTCAATTATAATGCATTTAAAAATGAAAAAAAGATACAAATCATTAACACATCTCATGGTCAACGAAAAAATCATGAGTTTTTTGAGAATATGGATATTTTTCCAGGGCATTCTTTATCACAGTCCCCTCACCATAAATTTGAGCTTCACACTACTGAGAAGACATTTTCAACAAAAGACGAAATTACTTTCTCAGAAAAAAGTGAATGCAATTCAAAATCATCACTGTTGAATCCTCTAAGTTTTCTTGAAATTTCACTCTCTGAAAATAACAAGAATTCAATACCATCAACATCAAAATCATCATCTTTAGATGGATTTCAGTTTTTGAAACATTCTCTTGGTCTATCTTCTTCCTCAGCACCACCAGATTTGCATGTTCCTAAACATAGACACATGAGACAACTTTCTCAACCTTGCACATCGCAAAGTGAAAATTTAACGAAAGAAAGAAATGAGAGGTTTGAGTCACCCACAATTAATGAGCATTCTCCTTCCAGTGTCAATAATTGGAAAAATGATTTACAATTTAATTTAAGTGAAAGCCCTTGCAATCAAGAAATTTTTGATTTGCAATTTGGTGAACAAATGAAAACATGTTCTAATGATTTCCAAATTGGAAATTATTTTACCGATAATAAAGTTGCTTCAAAGAACTTAAGTGATGGGGAAGACTTCATGTTATGTGAAAATGTTATCCAATCACAAACATTTGAAAATTTATCACCTTTATTGAGAAACATAAATTACTCTTCAAGCCCCATTTACACACAGAAAGTTACAAAACCTCCGGAATTGGAAAGCCCTGTTTTGAAAACCGCTGTAAAATGGCAAGACATTCAAAAACCCTGCTGCGTGCATTTTACCGATGATAATTATCAATCACAAACGATAAAGGTAAGTTATTCCCATGTCTTTACTGAACTTAAAATTAATGTAAATTTTCACAAGTTCTGGAATGACACATCATATAGCAAAAGTGTTCAGTAAATAATCTAGGTATTTTGTCTCGAGTAAACAACAGAGATTTTCATGAAACCAAAATTCAATGTTGAATTCTATGTTGAATAAATTATATTTTATTTACCAAAGCATTTTAAATGTACTAGAAATGTTTCTCTACCCAGAATGATGGTCCCTCAACATCAAATTTTGAAGAAGAGGATTTCAGAGCAAATAATTTCTGGCATAGAAGAAAAATGTTTTAAATGAGTTGCACTAAAATCTTGTGGGAATGAGCTTATTTTGCATTGTGGAAACCTAGAACTGATTGATGCTGATATTTACAATGTTCAAAATTATTTTGGCACATGGTACAAGTTACATGGTGAGAAATGCATATTGATTGATTATAATGATTCAAAATTACCACATAAATGTTTTCTTGTGGTAAGTTTGATTGTAGGTCAATTTCAGAAAAATTAAATATTGTTTTTTTGTTTAATCTTTGAGAATTTATTTCTACGATATTATGTACATTCTGAATTTGACTTTTGTGTTATCAACAATAAGATTGTGCAGTAATGTCACTTGTAAATATATTTTTATTTAATTTAAAGTAGAGTTTTATCACAATAAGTATACTACATTTAGTTTTGAATAAAAAGTCATTCTTAAAAAAATTAATTAAATTTATTTCTATCACCTTGTCATTTATAAGTAAACTTGTTTGAGAAAATAAATCATCAGTAAATATTTCTCACATTTTCTGCTTCAATCTGTAAATTTAAAATTAGCTGATATTTGAGGAAAGAATATTTCATGGTTTTGCTGGATCAGGCATATTGTCAAATCATATGCTTTATCAGAGTGAGTAAGTTTGGGAATGTATTCTGTCATTCAGAATTTCATCATGAAGGTTATCAGGCTGAACTACCCTATCACTGAAGTACCCTTTGTGAAATTCTTGTGGCATATATGAATAGGTATCTATTCAATTCAGGCAGATTTTTGAGTTATGTTAGGAAATGAAAGATCAAGTGTTTGCTGATGCCCTCACATCCAAAACAGTACTCCCATTATACAGGCACACAAAAGAAAAAAATTGTCAGACCCAAAGACTTGACACATGTTTCTCTATGTATGTTGACAAGCTGAATCTGAATCCGAAGCCAGAATTGCACCACCACCCTCATTTTCCTTAAATTGCAAAAAAAATGTGAATATTAGATTTTAGTGTCTTGTAGCATTATACTCTTCAGAAGCCAAAAGTTTTCAGATCCAAAACTTAACACATGTTTGTCTATGTATGTCAACACGTTGAATCTGAATCCAAAGCCAAAATTGTCACCACCTTCCAGTTGTTTTTTTATCGTGGAAAACCACCATGAAATTGTAAGTCTTTGGGTATGACAACCACCCCCAAAAACAAAAAATACGATTCCATTGTAGTTTTTCGCAATAAATAAAATAAAAAAATGGAAGGTGGTGGACAATTCTGACTTCAGATTCTGATTCAGCATGTCAACATACATAGAAAAACACAAGTCAAGACTTGGGTCTGACAACTTTTTTTATTTTGTGTGCCTGTGTTATCAATGGTACAACCAGGACTTTTCTTAAGGGAAGCTTATGTGAAGTGTCCAGCTGATTTGATGTTTTCTTGTTAACAATGTTTCATTTATGCTGAATATAAAATTAATTTTTATTTGTTGATTTATAAGTTATAAATAACATTAAATTGAGATATTGAATTATTTTTTCTTGGAAAAGAAAATTAGGAAAAATACTATATTTGTGAAGCTTCTGGGGCAGATTATTTTTGTGCATGTTTCTTGAAGATTTGAATTGCAGATGTAAGTCTAGTTGGGAATCAGGTCTAGAAATTAAAAAAAAATAATGGCATTAAGAGTTTGTGGGTATTTAGTGTTTCTGGGCACAACTTCTTAGGTCATTAATTTGTACATGTATACTCCGATTTAAACATAGCTGCACTTCAAGGTCATGAGCTGGAAGGACAAGGGAACACAGTCATCCAATCAGCAGCTTCATTAGGACTTCAATTTTTAGTATTGAAGCTACCGATTGAATGACTGTGTTCCTCTGTCCTTCCAACTCATGACCTTGAAGTGCAGTTATGTTTAAATTGGAGTATAGTGCAGTTTATATTCTGGGAAATGGAGACCCTTCCCTGCTGAAATGCTTCCAGGTATCTCCGCCAGCAGGGCATCGCTCTATTCAAGATAGACTCTCAGCTCTATGCTTGTCTAGCAACCATATGCGAGAGGGAGGGGGGGGGGATGACCACCCTGAAAATATCAAAAGAGGTTCCATGGCCTTATCAAAAAATGATCAATTATTTTATTTCTGTAAATATGAGCAATTCCTAATTTTTCCGTTTTAAGCTGTTATTTTGAGAAAATCATACACGACATTTAGAAAAGAATCTGTCCAAACCACTTCGAAACCCTATAAATAGTTCAATACAAAAGCAATTGAATTTGTTAATTGTCATTAAATTTATAATTTCTTTCTCTTTATAGTGTGTTTTGTTTATTTACTAGAAAAATATGTCATACATAAACAAAAAATTTGAATGGAATGGGGCCCAGAAATGTATTTGACCTCCTCATGTTTTAGGCTGTGCATGCCTATGCTCCTGCCATAAGTGGTAGTGTACTAGTATGTAGCCATGTAAGTGTAAATGTGAATGGGGGAAGAACGAAACGATGAAAAAAGGAATATTGCCTTTGGCCTTTTGAGTGGATACTGCTCTGACATTCACCTGGTGAGCGAAGAAGCCATGGAAAACCACAGACCAGAACAACCAGCCACTACAATTCTCCTCCTGACGGAGGTTCATGCTATGTAGCTCCATAGCTGGTGTCAAAAATCCGACTTGTTTGATATAGAAACAATGCTATGGCGTGATCTCTCAGTTGGCACGCATGCTTATGCGTTTTATTTTCATCATTTGCAGTATAGAAGTGCATGCGAGTTTATAAACGATAGATGAGGATAACCAAGATAATTTTCTTTTGTTACTTCTGTTCATCAATGAAGAAACCGGTGACGAAACTATAAGGAACACAAATAGTCTGCCCGGTTGACTTCTGAACTCAGTTGAAGTTCACGAAATGATGGAAGATAATTCTGGCACAGGAGACGTTTATCAGCCAGATGCAGCTTGTGAAGAAATAGTTTGGCAATGAAATTGACCCTTCGGGCAGGAAATGTTACAAGAAGAAATACCCAACTCAATCTCAAACACTGAGTTAAAGATGAAAGCTACGTACTTTCATCTCGAATCTGGTAAAGGAGATATTAAGGATGACACTAAAAATGACGAACATTCTTTGAAGCCAAAACAAGCATAATGATTGGTATGCTATGAAACATAATTTACGTACTTCAAAGGCGATTGTCCGAGTTTACTGCGGTTTGTATTAAGGCGGATCCACACATTCGTTATTCGGCGAACACCGAGCAACCGCTCGCCGAATCCCGAGTAGTCTGGATGAGTTGCTTGCTATTTGCCGAGTGACAAACATTCTGGGTTCGCCCTACCCACCGCATCGGTCTTTTGGACTCATCAAAGGGAGCGAACATTCGCCGAACACGTCAGCTGCTTGGGATTGGGCGAGCACTAGCTCGCTACTATGCGAATGCCGAATGTGTGGAGCCGTCTTTATGGAAAGCCACCTCAGAAGTCTCCCCTGCTGGAGCCCCCGTGAAAGGTCGAGTGCCACCGGAAGTAAGAAATTCTGATGTAAACCACATTAGAATAGATTGTTCTCCGAGACGATGTCATGAACGCACAAGAATCATGTGCGAAAAATGTAAAGTAGCACTTTATTTACAGTATTGCCACAAATTTCATAATACAAATTATTGTAAAAAAATAAACCAAAATCTCCCAAATTATAACAATGTAAATTGTCGAGTTAACCTATAGCACATAGGGACTGTCCATAAATTATGTAACAGAAATTTGGAACAATTTGAATACCCCCTCTTACCCCTTTAACACATGCTTGATCTCCCCTAAATACACAACACTTGTGAACCCGTCTCTTCCATTTACAAAAAGAAAAAAAATAATAAAAACAATTTTTAATGATTTCATTGTGTTATATATTAAAATTAATGATAAAGTCAGAATTGGCCATGCTGCCTGCACCTACAAGATTGGGAGAAAGCAGTTTTGAATATTTTCTTCATAATCTAAGATTCAATCAATATACCGTTCATTAAAAAAAATCTCATTTATTGTAAACATTTATACATAATAACTTTTTAATTTAATTAAACATTTATACATCATAACTTTTTAATTTAATTAGTTAATATTTTAATGTTTTTAGTGTAAGACTAAATAAAAGAAATTATTTCAGCAAATGTTGAAAAATAAAAAATCAGTGTAACTTATCATGAAACTAACGTTTCCTCTAAACCTCTCCCCACCTCTAGCGTTTATGGACAACCTGTGCTACAAAAGCAGTCATTGGTTGGCAGAAATCTGGGTGCTAACCGCTTATTGGCAGTGTAATTGTATATCTGTCCTGAAACATACTAATGGGTAGATTTAGTCCAGTATACTTCAATTTTTATAACATGGCACGTGAGGGACATGTCATGATGGATTATAGTATGGCCATAGACTCAAGAGATACTTCTTTACTCTGGCACATCTTTCTCGGTCATACCGCTAAATGTCGCATGATCACAACCATTTAAGCAGTGCTGCAGATCAAGCAACATCTAGCAACACGACCGAGAAAATCATGATAAGCCGTGCCATGTTCCATCATGAAGATGAGGCCCTCACACCCCATGTTATAAAAACCTAAGTATAAATACCATACATCATTGATTTGGTAGCAAGAAATGAAATTAGAATAAAACTACTTGAAAAATTTTGGGGAGACATATCCCCCTTCAAAATTTTTTGGGTGAATGAAAATTAAGGAATTAACAAACCAGCAAAATAAAAAAAAAATTAATCAAATCTAAAATGTAGTATTTATTTCTTTTTAGTTATATTTTGAAATATTCATTTTTGAATCTTCTCAATAGAATCCCAAAATTAAAAGATAAAATAAAATAAAAATGATTTAAAATAAAATATACAAAAAGAATATACTTGTTCTCAAATTATATTTAATAACATGTTTAATACACTTTACACGAACACATTTTTCCATGGAATGTATGTACAGATAATGTCAACATCTTTACAATACAGTAACAGTTTCAAAAAAAAAAACATTTATGTACACATTCTTCAAAACTTATGTAATTATCAACAGCTGGTACTGCAATTGCTATCTTTAACAATTCTGAAGAAAACGCAGTATTTTTAGGAGCATCTATTTACGAATAAAGTATATTTCAAAAGTATACTTAATGACACAAGAGTTCTTTTGTAAAAATTATTCTTACTTGACAATTGATGGTATTCAAAGCAATAAACCACACACACTGAATTCTTGATTTTCAAAATGGAGAAACCTATTTTAGGAATCTGTGGCATGAGTGAATAATACAAGTAATATACATCAAATCTGCAGGAAAAATAAACATAATGACTATGTTGTTATCTCTAATATATACATGTATGTTTCACAATTGATAACAGTGGCAGGCAAATGATGTATTCTTAAAAATTATATTTTCTGTACAATAATGTGTAGAACTACTCACACATTATACATATCCCAGTGACACCAAGATCCTTCACTTTAAAAATAATATTTCACAACTATTCGTTTATTTTACTTCAAAAACTTTTAGCAATTATCCTATTACATCTATGTTTCAAATACATTTATATAGACTTTAAAAGAATCACAAACGTACAAGGCCAGCCAGCTGGAATATATATCTACTGTCATAATAATGCCACCATTAGCATAATGAAAGTGATTCATGGTCTAAAGAGATTTCAATTATTAGACAGCCCAGAATATTCAAACACTACTTTGTATCTTCACCATCACAAAAATGCTTACGCTATTGCCAAGACCATACCCCAACAATAATTTCTACAATACATAATACTATGTAATATTCTTTCAAAATGCTGATGTTTAATCCCTCTACAGAGATTTTACTTCAACCATATCAACCGTAATATGATAATAGACATATGGGTAGTATTCTGACTGTCCAAATCCAAGTCCAGGAATGTCCATTGTCTGAAAGAAATGCAAATTAAATACTACCAAAATTAACAACACACATTTTTATTTAATTATAATAAAAGGAATAATGATGCTCACATCATGAGGACCAGATGATCCTTGTACTGATCCTCCATCCAAATGACCATACAACTGATTTAAGACATCACGAAGTTTCTTCGATTGCTTTTTGTTAGGTTGCAATAACATTGCTTGGAAATTCACTGGCAAGCCGTATCTGTAAATAAATAAATAAATAAATAAAATTGTTAAAAAAAGAGGGAGTAGTGCTCTGAAATTTTATCTCTCAATTTCTAAACCATGAGTGGTATTTACTAAGACTATTTCACGAATGAAATCTACCAATTAATTACAATTAATAATAAAGTATATTTAATTTATTGTAACATTACAATAAATCAAGTAAAAATATTGATATCTTGCAGGTAACCTTAGAAAAATAAGTTCACAGTATACGCAACATACTATACTTGGATTTTTTAATGTGGCGTCTCAAGGTCACGCACGAAAGAGGGAAAGGGAAGGCTCCAATAAGGAGCCATAAAAATCGGAGCTGTAGAGACGTTGGAGCTCCCCATTGGAGTCTGCCTTCCCTCTCCCTCTTTCGCACATGATCTTAAGACACCACATTAAAGTAAAGATTTAGTTCTAAAAAATGTATTTACTTGAACACATTTACTAAACACATTTTTGAAAACTTTATTAACTACACAATTTGGAACTGTCAAAGTTACGGGTTTGTGCGTGCGTGCATGTGTGTGGGTTGGAGTTGTTTGGGTGGGGTGGGGGTTGTTTGGGTGCATGTGTGTGTGTGTAACCAACCTAGAATAATTCACTTTACAGCTGAGGCTTGTGTCGAATGAATCTTTTCCATTTTGTCTGTATTACAATCATAATGAATTTTTTTACACAGCACATTAAATTATTCAAGATAAAGGAAAAGAATGAATTCACTGCAACTACAGTCTAATTGATATCTCATTTAGAAAAAAGGCTGAGTGGACCTCAGGACCAACCAGAATATGACATGACCGGTTAAAAGCCCTGAGCATTACTGGGGCTCAAACCTGGGTCCCTCTGGCAAACTTGTGTTCTAAACAGTATGCTGCCATGATCCTTGAAAAATCCATGATATTAATGAACAATAACATATTTATATGTTGTGTCCACAGTGAGAGTTTTCTGAAGTATTCTTTGGTGGAGTTCAAACGGGATAGGAATCAAAATTTATAGAGGATGAGCCCTTCACTACATTGCTACTTCCAGCAGCACTGACACTAGGTTCTTTTGTGCTTCAGGCAAAATGAGACATTTGCTGCCCCCCCTCCCCTACCAGGTATTTATCTTAACTTGCAACCTATAACTGGTAGCATCTGTTCTTGGTTTAGCATTTTGGCAACAGTATGTTTTTTGCCTCCTTTCAAGATCGCCATTGCAAGCACATCAAGACAGCAGAGGATGAGGTGTACATCAGGTCATAAGCTGCAGCAACTTCCCCGTTTCTTCCCATTCAACAGATTAGGTGTCAGGTACCTGGCTTTCACGCCAAAATCTTTTTGCACTGCGCAGGGATGGTGGAATGGGGTGGTGGACAGAGACATGAGCAGGCAAACAAAACGTTTCTTTAGGCAATTCTGTCCAGCACGCTTTGGAAACAAAACTAATACATCAGATGTGGAGGGAAGTTATGACTGATTCATCGATTTATTAACAGCAACATAATAATTATTATTTAATGAAATCCAGCTCAGAGAGAAATCAGAAAAATACCTCAAGAAATATTATCACCAAGCTCTTAATTTTTTATAATAATAATAATAATAATAATAATAATAATAATAATAATAATAATACAGAACCAGCAAATTAAACAAATAAGAAAATCTTAATAAATTAATAAAATATAAATACAGTGAAACCTTGTTTATACTTTTCACACCTACACATGACGCATGAAAGTCTCTCAAGACCGTATAATGTTCAAAACAACATAGGTGACCAATAAGTGAGGACATTTTTGTATATAAGTGTTGAATTCAGTATTCAGATTGTTTCATTTCATCGCTATGCAAGTGGTTTCAACTCTCCATTTTGGAATTTTGGGCAAAACTACTTGATAATCAAATAGGGGCGCTAGTGTCATCCGGTGCGTAATGTTCACCAATATTGAACGATGAAAATTCGGCACATTTAAAGGAAAAATTGAAACTCAAGAGAATCAAAGACAATGACAATTTGGCCTGTCACACGAGCGTTGCGTTGACGTGCGTCACCTAACGCTGATGACGTCAGCTGCGTCGATGCCTGCGCACACGAATCACGTCACGCGCGTCGTAGATTAACATTGTATTTTATGCGAAACAGCACAGGAGCGCACTTGCCAACGCGCGTCGCCTAGCGGTCGTCGACTGAAAGCGAGAAAAATTGCGTTTTCATAACGTAGCTTGAGCTGTGGGCACAACACAGCGTCCCCAAGACCGCTCGTATGCTGTTTCGCATAAGATGTAGTGTTAATCTACGACATGCGTTAAGCTACTCGTGCGCGCAACCATCGACGCAGCTGACGTCGTCAGCGTTAGGTGACGCGCGTCAACGAATATCAATGCCCTTTTCACCACCGGATGCCCAAATCTGCAGTTTGTTTACAGAAGCAAATAAGTTTTCTATAACTTGGTGCAAAAATGTCTAGTTTTCAAAAGTTGCTAACTTTGCTTCATTCATCATTCAACTATTTGTAGTTGAAATGTTTGGAAGAGGTCATGCACAGTCTGTTAGCAAACATTTTTAGTAATTTGGGTAATTCTATTCTAATTTTTTTATTTTGATTAAATTTCATGTTCTTTTATAATCTTTTCTTCTCATTTCGAAAAGTAGCTACATCCATCCACCACTCCTATTTCAGGCTCTCACCGCACCTTAACTCAGGTAAGAGGGGAGCAAATTTACATTAAATCTGGCTCACTCAATGTGCGGTCGAAGACACCGCCGTACAATACTTCTCCCCATATGTCACTCAATTCTGGAGTTTTTACTGTTATTTGACTAAATAAATCATTAAACTAATGTTGATTCAAGAGTGGAGCTAGTGGAGCGCACCAATGTCAAAATATTGAGGGTTTTTTTTTTCTTGTTTTTTTTTTTTTTTTTTTTCTTTTTCCTTTTTCTTTTTTTTCTCTCCTCGATTTACAAAGAACTGACATATTGTTTTAAGGTGGATGGAGGCACAACTTGACCTCTGAAACATTGCCATGATGTTTCTTGTTTCAAGATACTATTGTAATGTAAAAATCATTTAATAAACGTATTTGTGACTATCTATAAAAAGTAATTATTGGAACTTTTATTAAGAAAAAACTTACTAGCAGACAGAATTTGATAATTATTGAAACAATAATAAATTATGCATATCGAAGCTTTCTCCATGGAAAAAGAATAATAATTTATTCATAATATGATCATTACCAATAAGCCAAAATAAAGAATAAAATTATTTATAGGCAATATTTAATACACATAATATGTACCAAAATTGTGCCCCCCTCCCCCCCAAGGTCTGCACCCTTGGCAATCGCCTAGTTTGCCTGTTGATTAGCGTCAGCCCTGTCTACAGGCACTACCCTTAGTTTGGTAAACCGACGAGGCCAGATCGACCTGAGGAAATGGAACCAGAATTCCCAAACCACTTTGGCACCAAGTCAGGGACAGATTACGTATGTTTAGCAAGAAAAATTGTACTTAAAATAATTTTTTCAGAGGTTCATACACAATCCCTAATTTCTCCAGGTTCTCTTTCGTATTTTCAAGGCATGTAATAACTCTACCCTATTCATTTAGTCAAAGTAGATGACAAAACCCTGATAAACATTTGAAAATTGGAGCTACCATAAGTATCTTGGGCAATTTAACATATTATTATCACTGACACTATTGTAAGAACATCACTGTTTAATATTGATGATTTTTTAAATTATTTTATTAACATTGAGTTTATTTGGAGGGACAACTTATTTTTGAAGTCTTCCCCTGATGTAGATAAAAAAAAATTACTAATATACATGTGAAATGTTAGATCAGGGGGAGAGAAAAATGAATTTACTTGATAAAAGAACAAATGATAAGTGGAAAATGAATTGATAAAAAAAATTGATAAAAGCACTACTTTTGCATTTTACACGTCATATATAATTCTACTCAAGGGCTTAATTACAAAGATGACTTAAGCTCTGAATGTAAAGATTATTAATGTTTTATTATATCTGACTGTATATCATAAATATTAATAACAAACAATGGAGTACAAATGTGCACACTGATTGTAATACAGAATACCAAGCATCAAAAGTTCAGAGTAGTGCAGTGAAGTGTGATGCAGAGTTGAGAAAGCCTGAACGTTGATATTATATGTTATTTGTAATATATTTTAGTGTCGGTCAATGTAAACTTATTGAGTGTAAAATTAAGAGATTCTACTACAAGTTCCTCTATTTTCTTGAGAATTAATAATAAATCTATCTATTATATCTATAATAAAATAAGTTAACCAGAGTTGGTCATTTGCTAGAATGCTGTTATGAATTACTAAGCAACTTTGCTTAGCAAAAAAGCATGCTGATACATTAAATGCTTAGTTTACCTCAATACTGATTCCACAAACACCCTTAAAGCTTTCACATGAATCCAAGCACAAAAGCATTCACTGAAGTTTACTTTCAGCCACCGTACCAAGGGCCCCTGAAAAAAATAAATGACAACCCTCTTTAAAACATACATTCACTCAGTCACTCAAAATAAAAACTATCATACAAAGAAATCCAAAACCAAATAACGTATTGATGATCCATATAGTTTGTACCCACTTTCAACCAGCGAGTTGTGAATTAGGAGGAGCACCGTGTGTGTCCGGACAATTGATTACATTTTGTCTCTCCAGAATATTTGTTGAAGGTGAGCAAACATTAGAAAATGACCAATTTGAAAGCAACGGGATTTAAATCCTGGTCTTGGGAAAATGTTTATAAAGATTACAGAAAATACACTTGTGCTTGTGAAAAGAGATTTTTTTAAATATTTACAGCAAATGAAACTAATTTACCAAATCAGATGAAAGGGTTAATGTGTTTAACTTGGTTAATAGGAGTGAACTCTGCTCTATGAAACTCTACAGCCAGTATCCTAAATTCTTCCTCATGCATTCATTGCCTAGCATGCATAAGGCTGGGATGGTGCCACAAGAATCTGCTAACAGCCTATTTAAAAACATTCATAACACAGATTAACAATTTGAAAGTAAATCTAATCACCACAAATGGAAGTAGATGTTTGTAGATCAGCTCTCCAAGTTGAATATGAATCTGATTTGAGTTTTTGTCTATCACATACCACTGCTGAAATAACATGCACTTTCAGAAAGACTCTTCTATGCAATTGCTGGGGCAACAAATGCAAACTTGCAGCTTAGATGTAAACAATTAACATAAATACTGAGGAAAGTGGTAAAGATAAGACGTAAGTTGAATTGAAATGGATTTGCAAATTAAACAAATACAGCTGTTGATTTCCTTTTGTAAATATTTTGTTTATCATGGCAAAGCATCCAACAATAGAATGCAAGCATGGTGGTTCCAAAATCATTAGTACCTCTCCTCCTTAACTTTAATGTCCTGGTGAAACCTCTCCCCTAGCTTGTCACTTACATCAGCTAGGTTAGATGGGAAAAAGTCTACATACGAGTGCAGGAAATGAAGTTTCAGCAACAGACAACATACAGTGTCTTGACATGGTCATAGCAATTCCTGCACAATCTTTGTGACCAGAAGACTTTTATTACAAAGAACTATGAGCGAAAGGAACTGAAAGGTTTTCCTTGTCCTTTTTTCATTTCCACTCACTCCTTTTCAAATATTGGGGACCTCAATAGGTCCCTGACCTGTGGACTCACAAAGACACCATCTTCGAGTTTGGCAGGAAATATATTCCAAAACTTTTCACTTAAGTACAGGAAATCATTTGAATTTGTTTTGGTAGGCATTTTTACAAAGGTTTCAACCAACCCAAGCTTAATCAATGTACAATAGTGACAGTAGCTCCTTGTGGGTAGCAATCAATGGGACAAGCTGGATATTTTCTTCTCCTTGTTTAAAGGAACTTATTAGCTTCCGGTCACATCTGATGCGTTCCAAATCCTACTGGCACAAGAAGCACCAGAACACGGTAAACACTCCTTGTAAACCCATTAACATACTTGTGTGTTTTAAATCTCTACAGCTGTCCCACTGTTACTGATTGTACTAAATTGTTTCTAGAACAGTATTCATATTTCAAACTTTTCTTTCAAATGAACAGATAGCAATAGGTATGTAATAGCTTTATATGTACAAGATTGCCTTCAAACTGTGCTGCGATGCAGCAATAAAGCACAAAGTAGTGATTAACATTAGAGAATACCACTGAATAGAAGGAAACACATTGCTCTAAATTTTTGTTTCTCATTCAGTAATGGGAAATACAAACATTCTTCTCTAACCCTTATTTTCTTACAGTCTCAATGCCAACAATTGTGCTTTTAGTGTGGGGAGCTACAGATCCCTAATGAGATCATTTAATTCACAACGTGTAAATATCTATTTTGGATTCCTCTGGAATATATTCTAGATCTGAAAAATGAGGCAACTTCAAGACCATTAATTAATGAACATTCCATCCCTTGAGATACATTAATTTTACTTGGATTGGGTACAGATCAGCCTCGTTATTGGTAATCATGAAGATCTGATCTTATTACTGACGGCAGATTTGGATACATTATTTATTATTTACTGTGATACCCTTCACACCAATACAGCAAAAATAGCAATCATTTGTCTTATTTATTCTCTACGAAGAGCACAGAAATGATTTGTGTTACATACCATTCAAGAGAAGGCCACCAAGTTCCCGAAAATGCTATCCTGAACATTAAAAAGCACTATTTCCAATACACTGTATGAGGCAAGAGGAAACTGATACCATATTTGAAATTAGCTCACACACCTGTTACAAATATCTATCAGTTTTCCTTGCAAAAAAACATTGTTGACTGTGTTTTTTGCTCACACAAATGCAAGGAATTATGATCTTCTTCAAAGGATAGATTCATGGTACACAAGAATTAAACAAGACAATTCAGGGTAAGATTAAAACCTTCAGCAATTATTCTTGTGTTTGGTTTTTTGGAGGATGACACCACCCTATGATCCTCAAGGAGCAACTGCCACTCTCTGTAACAACTGCTCTTTTTTCTGTTGACGAAGGCCGATTAATTGGTGTATCTGTTTATAATATATTCATAATGTATTGTGTAACAAGTATCAAATACTTTTTCTAGGTGAAATATCTTTCATCATTTACAACCATAAAGAAGAGAGTAATCTTCAGTCAGTCATGCCTCTACTTTTTAAATAATCTTTTTAATTATTTTGCATTTACTTACAAATTGTTTCTTCTTGTCAGTGGCAAGTTTTGTAATCTGGTTCTTTCCAGCTGCCAACTCTTCCTCATTGTAAGTGAAGTCACGAACATTAAACCTGAAATTTTCATCCTACTTTTAGATATCTCTCAAATAAATTTAGAAAACATTTGAAAACTTAATAAATGTTTCTTCTTAATCCAAAGAACTGGAATCAATTATTTATTTTTTGACATTCAAAGCAGAATTCATTTTTTAAAGAATTAAGTTACCCAAAAATTTTGTAAAACTGTAATGTTACACTGTCTAAACAATACTGCATTTTAGAGGCGTTTTCCACAATTTTTGTTATTTTTCTGTTTCTGCAGCAATAATCATCAAAATTCATTAGGTATGGAATTTTTTCACATTTGTCACAAATTTCAAACAAATTAAAAATCTACCACAATATACCTACATTTTTGCATTTATCACTGAATTAAAACAAGAATAAGAAATGTCCTTAATGTCCTGTCTAAATATTACACAATAAGTACAATTATGTCAGATAATATTAATTAACAATAATTATTTCCAGATTTATATTAATACATAAAAAGATATTACTAACTTTTATACATTTTCCTACTCACTTCCAAACAATTTCATTTTTCATAAACGCATAACTCTCACTTCAGAAGTTACATTTCAGCCAATTCATGTTTAGAATTCATTAACGCAAATATTTCTTAAGGTAGTATTTTAAAAATAGATTACATTTAGCAGTAGGAAATAAAATAATTTATAAATGAACATACTTTTTCTCACGGGCATGAAGTTTAAATTCATCAACTACCTTCTTGAAAAGAGTGACAGTGAAAAGCCCATTTTCATTGTCTTGGAAAACCAATTGACTTGATCGAGGAACAACCATATCAGTCAGTTTCTCATAACCCTGATTCCAATCATTGAAACTGTTTCTGAAATAATAAAGGAAATGGTTAGTTTCAAGTTAAGTGGATAGCAATTAATATTTTAAACCATTAGAATAAAAAGACACATCATTTCAAATCAGAAAAATTTCATTCTGAATTGGTGAACCATGATAAATTTATGTATTTACACACAATTATTCAGAAAAGTTAATGTTCCACAAAATTAATTTACCTGAGTTTCCAAAATCCTAAATACTAATCCTTGACCTTATAAAATAGTTAGAATAATACCATGTTAGATACAAGAAAATTTGAGAAAGTAAGGGAGAGGTAACATACACACAGACACAAATTATAAAATGAAAATTGAGTAAACTAATAATTTTGGTTATACATTTATTTCTACTTTTATTTTGTTTATACATTTATTTCTGTGTTTATTGTGTTTTCTGCTTTATTGCATTTATTTATTTTATATGTTTATTCCTGCATTAATTAATAAGTTTTAGAGGTAGAATTCTTTAAACAGATTCATGTTCAATGATTAATTGCCAATTTAAACATAATCCCTGAATTAATATCAAAACAAAACTAATTCTTAAAAGTGATATTTGTAGACTCACTTGGGAACAATGACAAGAAGAGTGGTTAAGTACTCCGAGTCCAATATAAAATGCTCCTTTTTCACCAGATCTGCCAAATTCCTCGTCATTAAACTGCCCCTAGTACAGAAAAAAAAATTATTCAGAAAAAATAATAAAATAAAGCTGGTGCAGTAAAAATACTATTTATTGAAATACTTTTACTTAACAGTAACAATTAGGGCTGATTAGAATAGACTTGTATAATTTAAGTTGTTCAAACCAGAATTTCACGTCACTAGGGCAAAAGGAAAACTCAAGGTCAAAAAGATGTGAGGAAGTTACGATGTTTCGAGAGGAAGCCTTCAATGGTCAGGGAGGTAGTGAGTAAACATACCTAATAAAAGTGCATATCTGTGATAAATTTTTTTACATTAATACAGGACAACTAATTTTTCCCTTGAAGGTACAGCGAAAGCACAAGACACAAGTCAAGTAGTTAGATATTCACTTTACTTTATATTTTTATTATAACACTGGTTGGCAGGAGTTGTGTCCTTGAGTTATAATTGGTATATTTTTGATTGGATGCAATACACAGGGAAAAGTCCTGTTATACTTCCAAAATTTTGCTTTTGTAATTAGAGTATGCAAAAAATGAAATTGAAATTGCCCAGACATTTGACAATCTAGAAATTTGATCATTTGACGTTAAAATAGTAAATAAAATCTCATTTTAAATAAAATGTAATTATCTACCATCTCTAACACATTTCTAAAAAAAATAATTTTAAATTAAATTTTTTAAAAAGTCTGTTATGATAGAATGCAAAATTTATCAGAAAACTGAGACAATACAGCACTTTTGAAAATTTTCTATTTTCACTGGCAAATAATACTAAAACATTGGGAGGGGGAGGACTTAAATGTCATAAGTAATTTTGTCAGCTTTTATTTTGCAGTAATGTACCCAGCAATGCTTCACTATTGCAGTGTATTACACATCACACACTACTGGTCATGTTATTGTTAATCATGGTTTACACTACGCTGCACAAATTCTAATAGATTAAAGACTTTCTCACAAGTATGGGTTTGTTCTATGTCCTGGTTTGAACATGGTTGTCAAGTATTCTATGGTTATATCATCCTACCTCGAATTTGGGCATGTGTTTGCTATGACACTATCTTGGAGAAATCTGATTTACTGGTCCAAGATTCAAGTAATAATTCCGGCCAATATTTCATAATTGCAGGGGCAGAATACTTGTATGCAGTGAAGAAGCGCTTAATCCTTGACTGCGCAGCAAATTGCGTAGAGTTCAGGGGCACTTGAGTCATCACAAATGAATAAATCATCACCAACAATGCCCCCACATGTCCGATTTAATTCAAATCACCCTTTACACACTCCCATTACTAATAAAAATCAAGTGTGAAAATTTCAGCGAAATCGATCTAGTATATTTTTGTGTCTATAAGCGACACACAGATCTTGCCATACATACATAATATGCAGGGAACATATATATAGATAGATAGATAAAGTAACCTTTTCACAAAATTGCAGTTTTTTAATTATTAGTACAAATCTATTTTTTAATCATTTTCTAAGTTTAATTTTATAAATATATTAAAAAGTCACCAGACTTGAGGGTGGAGTACTACATAAGGGACGGTAAAACTATGTAGTATGTTTAGCTGTGGGACCAAATAACTAAAACCTTCAGCAGAAAGCAGAGAGAAAGCTAAATAAGGGACATTTCAGCATTTCAACAAAGTTAATCGAGTGAATGGGACTGAAATCAGAAGAAAGGGATAATCCCATATTTTACAGGACATATACAAACCCGTAATATTTATATGCACAGCATTTTTTATCTAAATAAAATATAGAAATTAAACTAATGAAATAATTTGAATCTATTGTGATTGATAACTTCTTGCTTGAGTTGTTCAGATGAGAGAAGGAATGTAACCCATGACCTTCATTGTATCGGGATGGAGTTACAAGGCGAGTTTTCCTAATGTGCTTTTGGAAAAAATGTGTTGGTAATCATGAACTGCACAGACTTAAAGCCATTTTATGTCAATTAAAAGGGCTGAAGGCCTGGGTCACATCCTCAACTTGTAATTTTTTAGCGAAGCATCCATAAAAGTAATTGGCAAAAAAATGCAAAGGAAATTGTATTTGAAATCAAAATAAAATTATGCTACTATGTGGGTATTTATTGCATAGTATGGAACTGTAAGCTAGTTTATTTGAGGTGTCTTGTTAGACCCATTTCAGAATAGATACATTTTATTAATTTCCATGTGAATCCTTACTGTAATTTTCACAGAAAGTACAACAAGAGACACACATTCCCTTCAATTTCTGTTACCTTTTACCCCTTCCTCTTTTCCCATCCCTCTCTCTCCACTCCTCTTTCCTCCCCATCTTCCTCACTCTTCTCTCCAGGTGCACTGAACATCTACTTTAATCACAACTAGAGCTTACGTTTGTCGTTTCTCCAAACTCTGCAAGTTCCCCTTCAGATTATTGTAAGCTGCACTCTTTGTTTTGAGGTCTGCATCTATTTGCCCTACTTGCTTACTGATAATATCCGCAATATTTCTCAGTGATTGTTTCACAGGGTACTTAGCCAAGTCCCATTGGAATCGAATAACATATTCAGACAATCCACCTGGAAGAATAAAAATTATATTATGTATCCATTAAATAAATTCCATTGTAAACAAGGCTCATATCACATAACTTTAACATACAGTTATTTGCCAGAAGATTTTCTTGCAGTTTGTCTCTCTGATCTTCCAAAACTTCTCCTAAATACTGGGCCACTTTTCGAGTCACTTGTTCCACAAATCCATCAAGCTTCCCTAAGTCATCAGATAATCCCACAAGTTGATCCAGAGTTCCAACCTAAACATATTTTTTTTTAAATGTCATTGCATGATATTTAAACTGAGTGAACTACACTCACATTTCAAAACATTCTCAAGCCAATTCATACCTTTAAATCTGGAATGTGAAACTTGTAATTAATAGACAAATTATTTTGCTTGCTTGTAACATTATTAAGAGTATCCCAAGTCTGCTGACAAGTTTTCTCTCCAGGGGCAGATATCAGCCAAAATTCACTCATTTTGTAATAAGTTTAAAACCCTTAAAAATTAATACAGTAAAATAAAAAAAGGCACGGTTAAAATCAATCAATATTTTAAAAATGTATATACTCCATAAAATTGTGGGGAAAATTATCAAAAAATGTTGCTTCTGAAGAGATCAGCTGGTGGGTGTGTTAGTCTGTGAATATGGTTTTCTTACATTCAATTATTGCGCCCATGATAAAATTCATACAAATTCTCACACATACACTAATCAAAATTATAACTAAAAATAACTTACAGATACTAAAAAACTTCGTTAAATAGGAGAGGCAGAAACTAGCAGAAAGCTGTGAAATACAATTTCAGATGACTACCATAGTTAATTCACGTGACTTGGTGCTGGCATCTACAACTGGGTTCTGAAACACAACCACTGACAAAAGATGATGAAAAACAGGAGCATTACGAAATGCGAGTATCTTAAATTTACTAATGCCGCCAGTTTCAAGTCATTCGAGGCTCAAATGATGGTAGTACAAGCCTTTTTTTGCATAAGTTCACAATTTTTTTTAAAATACTTTGAATTAGATCTAAAAGTTGAAGTTTCTTCTGAAGTTTGATATCATAGCGATCATATGTGCAAATTTTAGATATTTATCTTGTCCCTCAACGAAGATATTACAGTTGAGAATTTGGAAAATATCCAAAATTCCAATTTTTAAGAGGGTGTAATTTTCGAGGGGTACGTTACTTGCCAATGGCATTTTACAAAAAGTAACTACACTGTTGTGTGTAAGAGCACAGAAAAAGTTATGGATGAGATTCTGTTCCTTCTTTGAGAAATTACTCTCTGAAAGTCGAACTTGGTTCATTTGCGTTCTAAAGATTTGGTCGCAAACATTTCTCAAATAAAAACATAGAAGGTATGTAAATAATATTTTGAATTGTAGGCCAAAGTATATTGAATCCAATACCTTTTATTCTAGTACGTTAGAACAACCCAGAGCTTAATAATTTTTAAAAGAATAAATGTCTACAAACGCGAAAAATGGCGCACGGCGTAAAACAAAAATGTCCGCCATTTATAATAATAATAATAATAATAATAATAATAATAATAATAATAATAATAATAATAATAATAATAATAATAATAATAATAATAATAATAAATTTGTCACATAAATACAGCATAAGCCATGTATGACAAGTCAGGATATGTATATAATCATACAATGTGCAATATAGGTATTTCTAAATATTAAGTACAATACAGAAAATAAAATTCAAGTCAATTTTCATACTACATACAAATTAATTTTATAAATGGTAGGGTAAAACTAAAGTTGAAAAACAATAATAAAGAAAGAGAAAAAAAATTCTTCATGAGATTGACGCCTGGGCTGGATCTATGCTCTATGTCCAACAATCAGCTTGGAGGACTTCAAATCATGAAACAGAATATGCAAATATTATTAGTACTAGTTTACATCGATGTTGATACGTGTTTATGATGTATGTACTTTTGTACTGTAGAATGTATGGTTTAACAGGAAAGCTTTTAAATTCACTAGGGAGTTGATGACTATATAGTGTGATGCCTTTTTTGAAAGAGTGAAGTTTCACACTGTGGAACATGCAGATTTCTTTTTTGTCTAGTATCATAGTTATGAACTTCAGTGTTTATAGTAACAGAGTCCTTGTTGTCCATAAGCGTCTTCTTTGTGAAAATTAATATTTCAAATGTGTATATGCATGGGAGTGATAGGATTTGTAATGTTTTGAAAAGTGGTTTGCAGAACTCGTGTTTGTGAGTGTTTGTCGTTGCTCTCAATATTATTTTTGGATGATAAAAGTGTGAATACTTTCTGGGGAATTTCCCCAGAATATGATTCCGTATTTTAGATGCGAGTGAACATTTGCAAAGTACTACACTGTTCGTAGTGTATCCAAGTTAGAATTTGACTTAAGGATGTAGATGACATAGCATGACTTGGTAAGCTTGTTGTTTACATCTGTGATGTGAGAGTTCCATTTTAGATCATCTTGAATAGTCAATCCAAGGAAAGTTGTTTTTGGGGCTATTTTTACAGGTATGTGTTTTATCATCAATTGTGTTGGAGCCTTTTCTTTAGAGAGTGGATTCCGAAGGTACAGGGAGACAGTTTTACTGGTGTTTATGATGAGTTTGTTTTCCTGAAACCATTTTACTAGTGCCTCTAGAACTGTTTGTGCTTCTTTTCGTAGAGTTTGTTGGTTTTTTTTTTAATTTGTTGCGTCTACACCTTGACGCAACGCGTCTCCAAGCCCCTTAAGGGGCGTTGAGCGCTTTGCACTGGGGAGTAATCCTCCATTAATGTGCTTTACTTTTAAAATTAGTCAAGTCTCGTCACAGTCAGTGCCTTTTATCCCTTCGACCAGGGGTTTTAGTAATAATGTTTGTGTCATCTGCAAATAGGACCATTTTGCTCTTTTGTAGAGTCAGGGGCATGTCGTTGATGTACAAGAGAAATAGTAAACAACCTAGGATTGATCCTTGTGGCACTCCATATTTATCATTCTAAGTTGGGAAAAATGGCTTGAAATCTTATCTCTAACATGCTTGATTGTGACTACTTCACAACGATTTGAAAGGTAAAATTTTACCCATTGATGTGCAATGCCTCTAATTCCCAAAGTTTCAAGTTTGGATAACGGTATGTGATGATCAATAATGTCAAATACTTTTGATAGATCTAGAAATAAGCCGATGGGGATTACTTTCTGATCTAGAGCAACTAGTATGTCATTTAGAAAGGTGAAGATAGATCCACCATATCTGTAGATCCACCATTTCTAATTTGTATTTGTAAACTAAAATTAACTGTAAACTGTAATTTGCATTTGTAAAACAGATCCAATAAAAATTAATCAAAGATGTTTTTGAACAGCCAAAACATAAGGAAATTTATGTACAAAATATGATTTTTTTCGAGATGGTCGAACGACCAATTTATTATATTCTGGACCATTTAAAATGGATTGACCCTTTTACATAAATGTCTTGAAGAAGATGGCTTAGCTTTTACACAAATAAAGTCTTGAAGATCCACAAAATTTTAGTGGCTCATACATATTTTGATGCTGTTTGTACAACACGTTCAGGGAATGCAAGTAAATGACAACATTTATTGAGAGCTATGTCCTTTAGTGGGTTGTTTATATTATAGCAAAAATGTTGGAAAATCTACATACGTTTTCACTTGAAATATCTGAAAACGACAGGAAAAGTTAAGGTGTGTAAATTGCGAATTACGAAGATGGGCGGAACTTGTAACCTACCATTGATTTGAAATAACCATCTAACTTTTCTTGCTACAAAACAGAAATCTTCTTTTGTCCCCTTTGTTCTGAGGGTACTATAATTTTACATTCCTGGTTTTGAGGAACATTAAGGCATCAAAAAAAGCTTACTTTGTCTCTCCTGGCCTCTTTTGCCTCAGTCCACTATTGGACACAGCTTAGTTATCGTGAAAAATAATTGTATTTTAGAGAAAAAAGTGCATCTCAAGGCGAGAAAGTGTACCTAAACAAAACAAAACGTTTTTTAAACCATTATAGGCAGAGAAAAACCTCCTACGAAGAACGATCGCGACGTTTTAAAAGAAAATCGACGCGTATGTCGTGTTTTATCCATAAGCTCATGGCATCTAGCAGCCTGCCGCTTGCCACGCAGAAGCGACGGTGCTGCCCACCGAACTACTAAAAGTCACGTGTTCTGGGCATCACTATGGGGCCAATGGGATTTTGAATCCTGTATTGAATTAAAGTGAGTCTTGACATACCATATTGTGTGGATCTCAACATATATAATGTCAGTGTATTATTATGTCAAGGTGTAGGTTATGTCAATCAAGTCAGCACATTCTTTGTGTAAAGAATATATTATATGATTCTGAAATATGGAATTCCTTGGTTAACAAAATGAATTAGGGAAGAAAAAGATTTGTAGTTCTCACATTCATTCTGCTCTTGTTCCTTTTGTTGTATAATACACTTCATATTTAAATCCAC
>BLKR01016189.1:0-30000 GCA_011170035.1 Teleogryllus occipitalis | reverse complement strand
CCAATCGGCTTTTTCGCATACTGAAGATGGAAATCTACTTTAAAAAGCCACCGATTTCACTCATTCGAGAACATCGAGAGAATTGTTCAGCGGCCCTTTAGGCGATTCCAAAAGTAGCGTTTCTGAGGGCAGTTGAAATTAGAAGAAACGCAGGAAGGGGTGTGTTGCTAGCCAACGAATGTACTTTGAAGGCGACAAAAAAGATATATTTCAATATAAACTTTTTATTTGAAGAGTCCGGACCTTTTTTGAACAAGTCTTGTACACACGCATGCCTGTGGTGAATTAATACACAATGGGGCCCGAGGCGATATTATATGTTATTAGGACATGCATTCTAATTAACATATTTAAAAAAATTTGATGCATGTTTTTATTTTATTACATTTTTGAAGACCTGGAAAACATGTAAACAGAAAGAGATTTGGGGGTCAATAACATAACATATTGACATTTTTACCATCTAAAATGTACTCACTTTCCGCTGTCATTGAATTTGATAGTTGCATTTATGAGCTCAAAATGTCTGAAAAATTAATACATGGTTACAAAAATAGTGTCTGACTCATGCAATTATTAAGAGTTTTTTAAAAAATGTTCATATCATCGGCGGCCGTCGGCAATTGCCTATTGGTTAATCCACCGCTGCTATGGGGCATATCGCGCCGTCTGCACCCAACAATCTGATTGATTGGTGTTTCCGGTCGCGTCAACTGCAGAGATCATTAGTTCCGGAAGTAGTGCATGTTTTATCACGGAAAGAGGCGGTGATCTCTCGAACGCGGATGGCGAGATCCGACGCGCCGACTTAGAGTTTTTCCGAAGCAGGTATCTCCCACTCCCGGGACAAGCTGTAAGCTCCCGGCATGTGTGGTGCTGTAGTGCATGTAAGAGTAAATGTGTGTAAGGATGGGGATATGACCAACCATGGATGGGGATAGGACCAGATCCGCGGCCCATTAGGGTACTGCCCTGCCTGCTTTGCCTGGTATTGATCGGAGAAACCACAGAAAGCTACAGGCTGGAGTTTTTCATAGCCAATATGGCGGCTAGAGAAAGTCGACTTGTTCGAGTTAAGGCGATCCAGTTGTTTACGTTGAGCACGTGTAGCTTTCGAGTTGTGTTTATGTAGTGATGTAGTTACGTAGTATCTGTTGATGAAATAGTGATAATCGTGGTGAAAAAGGGCAATGGCCCCAAGTGAGGGAACTATGGTAAAAGTGAAATGTGTACATTGCTAAGTTAAGTGTTTACTTTCAGCTTTGTGAACTGCATTTGCGAACATGGGAAATAGAGAAGAAATCAATGCTCTATTGTGATCATGGACTAAAAATCAGTCTTCCTTTTAAATATACAGGACTCTCTCATGGAGCTATGCTTTCTTTGTTGCCTAATTGTCCTGCTTACCTGAATCGCCCCAGTACTTCCTACAGAGAAAGTCTTCAAAAAATAAATTGAGTTTAGAAAACGAGTATCAGCTTGTTGCTATTGAAAAAAAGGTGCAAAAGAAAACATTCCAATATTAAATGAAATATCTTTCAGTACTTAGAAGAAGCAAACTAGAGTTGCTTGACGATTATTGGTCGATTATTAATAAGGAAGACAGTATTCTTTTTCAACATATGAATTGTAATTCTTCTAAAATTATCAATTCAGTTGTGGATAAGGAATTGAAACTCTGTGTTTATTATTGTAAAAAGTATTAAAACTTGGAGGCACTATAATATCAGATAGTGCGTGAAATACAAATGAAATTAGTGATGTTTTAGAAAAGTTTAGATTAAAGTTATGTTTTAATACAATTAGTAGTAACAGTCCTCTTGATGGCTTTGCTTTAATTTAGACATCTTTCAAATCAATACCACAAATTCACAATTTGGCAAACCTGTTACTTTTACGCTGGAACAAATAAAAGCTCTTACCCAGAAAAGAAGTCCATATCAGTACCGTTAATAGTTTTTCATATTGTCTTGTATGCCATTTAATATACAGCCATATTCTTATAAATATTTCAAACATTTGGGTTCATAATATTTCCTCATCTTAGTGCAATTAGGAGATTGTGTTCTTCATTTGGTTTAGAACCTCAAATGAAAACATTTTTTTGAAGTGTACAAGAAACAAATACTTACATAAAGTAAGTGATAGCGATAAATTAGTGGCTCTCATGATAGATGAGACACATTTAAAATCAGGATTTGCAAAACATTTTTGGAAACAAAAGTATATTGGGATTAGAACAGATAGGATTTCATTTACTGCACATTGTAAGTGATAATATTATTATTAATAGAACATGAATGTGTCTGGTTTCGCATGAAAAAGAACTTATATTTATGTCAAATCTAACAGCTGGAGAAAGAAGACCTCTTCTCTTCGTATTTGATAGCATAATTAATTTTATATTTCCGTCTGGTAACCACAATTTTATTTCGCATTTCAGTTTGTATGGCCTTCTTAGGCGGCATCTTCAATGTGCTCAGGCCTTGTATGTCTTGGATATTTACAATGACAGAAATCTCTGAAGCATCGTGCCTAACTTCTACTCTCCAATCTTCTTCTATAATTTTCTCTGTGTGTGCCACATAATTTTTCCAGCTAAAGCAGAATAAAGGAGTACTTTATATTAACAACTTTCTGCAAAAAGAAAGAAAAAAAATCAAGGCAATATTTTGCTTCTTATTTTAAGTCACTTACTTCTCCGCAGAAACCTGGTTTAATGCTTCCTTCCATTTTCTTGTCACTGCTTGGTGGTCAAAAGTGGTACCACGATGTCTCTGGTAGTATCTTTTGCATTGGCTCCATACCAACTCAATGGGATTGTAGTGGCAATGGTACGGGGGTAGCCTCAGAACTTGATGACCAGCTTCTTCAATAATTTCATCCACAACATATCTGCACCCACATACACTGATATGATTTTTCAACTAATGACAACATTGGCAATCACATCATCATGCAAAAAATAAAACTGCCTTATTGTATGTTTAATTCAACAAAACTTATGCTTATTTCAAGAGTACCTTTTCTGAACACAAACTTCAGAAGCTTTCAAAAGAAGACTCTTAAAAGTATGCTCAGGCATAAATGGTATATTGTGCTCACGAAGAAACTCCTGCAGTTCACTCTTCTTCCACTTGGATGATGGCCTTTTCACTTTCTAGAAAATTAGAAATGACAAAAGGATGTTTATTTCAATTTTATTCAAAAATTGCATTTTTTTATACTCTTTTTAAATAAATATAAACATTCTATTGGCAATCTTGTTGTTCTCTAAGAAAAATTATTTTTACTGATTTAACTAAAACCACTGAACACAATTTAATATAATAAATTTTGTATTTCACCTTTTTTTTGTGAAGTAAATAATTGTTGAAATAACCTCTTTTACCACTGACTAGTTGCAAAACCTGTTTCATAATCAGTTATTTTTATAAAGGATTAAATGTATTCTTTGAAAGAATAATTTTTACATTTCTAAAAGAACACTTCTTGAAATGTCACTCACCAGCACAGAATGAACAGGTGCATTGTCCATTACAATAACTGATGGTTCTGGCAAACGAGGTAATAATTCCTCTCTCATCCACTTTTGGAACATTTCTGCTGTCATACTAGTTCCATGGTACTCATCTACTTCTTTTGTCTTCGAGGGAAACAATAGTTCTGCATCCTGAATGAAACCATTTGCACCTCCTGTATGTAATACTATATACCTTTTACCTTCATCTAAATTTTTGCTACAGCAGCTCTTCTTAATTTTATCTTGCCATGACCGAGAGGCGTAACCTACAGGATAGATTATTAAAAGCAATTACTAAAGATGATGTAGCAAAATAAAATCATATTAAACCACTATGATTGTGCTTCAAACAGGACACACAATATTCATGACACTCATAAGTCATTACAGTCACTGAAATAACTACAATTTCACAAATGATGCATTTCATTACATGCAAATCATGCCTTCTTGATTCACTTATGACTTTCTATACTATACTATGAAGACTTTCATACTTTTCAACGCTACAAAAATTTATTATATTTTTTTGCTTGCCTTTTGAATAAAACCATGTTTCATCCAAAAACACAAATTCAGAACCTTGAGCCTTCAGTTTCATATATTCCATCAAAAAATCTGATCTTGCAACAACAATATCATTTCTTTCCATTAGTGACCTGCGGTTGTCTGTCTTTTTCCATTCAAAACCCATGGCACGAAGCAGGTAAGACAAAGTAGTTCTCCCCCCAGTAAACCCTATATCTCTATCATGTTTGACTGCAGTCAAAATTGAGTTCAGAGTAACACTTTGACCTGAGAAAAATGTTGTATATACAAAAAAAACATAGGAAGTCGCTTACATGCAAATATAAGTAAATTACTTACCATTCTCATACATTGAATAAATAATGCGTCTAATTAAGCCCTGTCCAAAATCATCCACTTCACATGTTTTATTCCCTTCTATTTGTGGACGCTTTCTTTTCGGAGTCTGTGCAGTATCAGGGTCTTGTTTCCAAAATCTGTGGCAGTAAATTTAACATTATCCAAGGCAATTTCACTTGATACTTTTATTACAATTTTACTTACTTTTGAACAATGTGACTTTCCAAATTCAATGCATAGGCAGTCTGGTCAATAACTGAAGAAGTTTCTATATTGCCTCGCATCATCAGCTCTTCTACATATCTTGCAATAAAAAAGATGTCTTCTTGGCGTTGATGCTGCGTCACTTCTCCCTTCTGCGGTGGACTCATTGCTAGTTACTCAGAAACTATTAATATTTCTAATAAACTACATTAAATATTACTACAAAAAATAAATATCTACTATAATAAATAAAATAATTAAAATGCAAGTAATTATAAATATTTTATAAATAGCTATTATTAATGTTATTAAACTGTAAATTTAACTTATTATTAGTTTCTATTAATGTTATATCTAATAACACAGGAATTAAATATAATATAAAAATATTATAAATATTAAATAAATAATGGAAATTCTCCGAAATATGTGGGAGTGAAATCGTTCACGTCTGCTCTCGGCTGTGTCGAAGATCTCACAAAGGTTCAGCAGGCGCAGAAGGGATCGGTCGGGGCCCCCGTGGGGGTAACGCAGGCAAAATTACACAAAAAAGGGTCATAAACAAGCAACGGTCCTTGAAACTCTGACAAAAGACCCGCCCTGGACTCGCCAAGAATAGAAAAGTCCCGTTCGCTGAACCTCTCATTTCTGCAACGAACTCTCCAAATTCAAACTGAACGCAGTTCACGTAAATTATTAACTTTTAAAAATAATACTCTTGAACATAGTTTCAGAGTACTTCAACATCATTTTATCACTAAAATAAAATATTTTTCATTGAACTTTCTCCTTTGTCGGATTGACAATACATTAGGTTGTTCCACGGCTCCAAGACACGTTAGCCAACGTTCGTGAAATGAAAGCGAATCATTTCTCCATATTAATAGCTGACCACGCCCCCAGACGAGATCCTCGCGGTTTGGCGACAGTGGCTGTCAAAAAAACCGGTCACATGACTGAACGGTCTGTACCACGGTGTAAGATATATCTTACACCGTGGTCTGTACCTACGACACATCTCTCTCACATCGAAATTTTTTTTTTCAGCAACTTGCATTTTTACAAAAAGCTTCTGGAACAGAATAGTTGCCACTCGCTTGCTTTTAATCTGTAGTTAATTCCAATGACTTTCTTCTCTTCGTAACATGGCGTCATTTGTTTATACCTCTAGTTCATTGCAAATTTCCAAATATGTTATAATTTTGCTTCCGAACATGCGACAAGGTTGACACTAATTTTGTCGTCTCCCCCGTGTCTTAATCTATTGTTTCCCAATGTTTCAGCCAAATCGGTTTGTGCGTTTTGTTACAATTCTTAAAAAAACATGTTTACAATCTCTCTTTACTAGCTCACCAATGGCCATATTCTGTTCATGTTACATTAAAAATTCCAATTCTATTTCAATATATATCTTCCGAATGCGTTGACCGAATTTGATGCCGTTTGTTTTATTTAATGAGGTTGTCACATTACTCTCTAGTCAGCCGAACGAAAAGTTGTAATTTTGGAACGTGCTTGTTAAAAAATGAAGAACGAGTATCAAGTATATTATTTCTGTATTTCGCGACGATTGGTAAACGAGTATTTTTTAAATGATGTATTAAAAAGTGTTAATTATTTTACAAACGCAAGCTAAGAAGCTAATTTGACTCCAAATACCAACATGAAATACTGAAAATACTGGAGTAATCAACGTTTATGTATGACTGCATTTCTCTTCAAATTCTAGTTATCTTATAAGTAGGACATTTCTTACGTATTATGTAAATGTTTTCTTTCAAGAATAATACCTTTAGATCGCAATTAACTCCTTCCGAGAACTGATAACTTTCAGGCAATAAACTTGGCAACACTTTATATTTATTTTATTGGTACGAATGGTTTACGTTTTCGGGAAGGTCAAGAACGTACAGAACAGTGTGTGATTGAGTTGAGGTGAGTTGTTTTTGTAGGTCTTATAACCTGAAAATCATGTTCGAACAGTTGAGATATAAAGGGCGATTTGTTACGAAACGTAAGTTATCGTGGAAAACAAATTTGTCTGTAGCCGCGAAACGGAGAAGAAAACGTAACAGACGAAGACATGTTTCCTGGTGATGGTCGCCGCATCGTGCACGTTGAAGAACTCGCTAAACAACTCGCAAACATTTTATCTTCATTCATCATCAATGACCCCGCATACACATGCCAGTTCACAAAGCAATGCCTACAAACCAGCCTCGGTTTCGCAATATTTAAAATTCCCGCCGAGTACGTATTCATGCGGGTACGTCATGAAACGTTGCCGCACTTTTTCGTTCTTACGAAAAACTGATGACAGATGTTATTTTCTTTTTGCGTTCTTGTCCAAACTACACGGTAAAATCTTTTCATTTCTATTCTATTCTCTTCAGAAAGGTTTAATCTACATTTGTAGTATTTCCCCCTCGTGTAATCTTATGTAGATGTGTTTCAAATTTAATTATTTACGGTCGGACGAGATCATTTTCCTATACTTTGCGTGTTAAAACGCAAGTTTTCAAATGTGATTATCTTTAAAACTATACGGTAGAATCACTTTATATTTTGGGAAAGCATGTAAAAACATCTAATCTTGTGATAAATTTCAGTTGCGAAGTTTAATCTTATTTTTGACATAACGTGACAACCTCCTTAATTTCATAATTTCTGTTCTACCGGACGTTTATGTTCAATTTTCACAAATTTCACGCGCTATAATTCTTTATTTTAATTTTGACTTGTAAAATGTTTTCTGTCGGCACCGTTGTAATCGATACACAAGCTCATTCCTTGTCACATTTTGTAAAGTTGCATCTGGGGGGTTTTGTCTCGAAATGATAGATCATTACATTATACACATTTATACAGTCCAAATGGTAAATAATGCATTATGTATCATTGTTAAAATTAATGTTACTTTTCTTGTGATGCTCAGTATAGTCTTTAATTGTATAGAAACAGTTATGCAGCAGAAACGATTTCACTTTGGATTTCAACTTTTCTATCAAATTTAATCGTTTAATGTCATCTAGCAAAGTGTTGTACAATAATGTACATGTATTGTATGTGAATTGCTTGTAATGAGCTGTTGATACTGTCACCTGATGAATATGATTTCTACGTCGAGTGTTATAGTATCGGCATTTTCTGAAAATATATTCCCGCCCTTAAACAAGTCATATTTGACAAAAACCACATATTCGTAAATCAACAGACAAGGTAATGGCAAAATTCCTAGATTAATGAAGAGAGGCTTACAAGAATCATATGGGTGGGATTTGGTTATGATTCGTACAATTCTTTTTTGTAATCTAAAAGTCTGGGAGGTATAATAATAATAATAATAATAATAATAATAATAATAATAATAATAATAATAATAATAATAATAATAATATTTGAGTCACAAATACAATTACAATCGTGTATGACGAGTCAATAGGTTGTATATGGAGGGAGTACAATTGCATGCATCTTCTTGGGTGCAGCGAGTGAAGTTACATTTATTGTCCAGATGCAAAACAAGGGGCCATCTCAGCATTTGCTCAAAGGACCAGGGAAAACGGACAAAAAACCTGATCAAGATGGGGTCTTTGGCCTAAAAACTATGCTACAATACTTGTTACAGATATATTTTATTTACAGATTTATTATATTTACAGATATATAAGATGAATTTCCCCAGAATATTATTCATGAGGCTGGTCTCTAAATCTATCTGAAGAATGGGAGTCAGCCAATGTAAGTGTAGCAAGAAGCATTGCGAAGAAAACTATGCAAGATACGCAGAATAACAGACACATCTGATGCTTCTTAACATAAAATGTGAAACACAGAAAATTTTAAAGAAGTTCCGGAGAGACAAACCACTTCATGGGCAAGGTCAAGATCAATCATTTATGTAGTTTAAAAGGGGAAAAATGAAGCCAGAATCGGAAGCAGTTTTAATAGCTGCCCAAGATCAGACGTTGAGAACACAATAAAGCGGTTTTAGATAAATGTCATATTTGCCAGGAACAAGTAGAAACCATTGATCATATCTTTTCAGCTTGTCCAATTCTAGCGAAGATCGAATACTTGAAAAGACGATAGGGTGAATTAGTTACCTCCACTGCTAGATCTGTAATTCCCTCGATGTTCCAAACCCATGCTCCAAGTGATACGAACTCTCACCAAAACCTGTGTCGTTTGTTGGACTGTGTACAATACTGCACAACAACAAATTCAAACTGATTGCATGATCGCGGCAAAGGAACCGTATATTTTTATCCGGGATGTGAAGAAAAAACTGTCTCCCTATACATATGGCTGTGCTGTACGATCAAAACGTCGAAACCAAGGAGGCGGAGAAACGTCTTAAATACAAGAGTTTGGAAATCAAGATCAGCCGAATGTGGGGCGTAAAAGCACAGATCGTCCATAGTTATCGGAGCTCTGGAATTTGTTCCGCAAAAATTGTGTAAGAACCTAGCTTGTGCTTGTACTTGTACACACATTGTGCAATAGAAATAAACAAAATGTGTTGCAAAAAAGGGGCAATCATTTTAACTAGTGTTGTTACAGAATGGCACAGACTTTCTCATAGTAAAGTTTTCTAATATCCTTGGTGTGGGCTAGCTTTACGATCTTGCCCCATCCTCTTTCCAGCTACCATTGATCACCGCCCAAAATACATTTTTGAAGTTTTCTTAATGTTTCGGTCTCCTAATGGTAGATGCGAAATATTACTTTCAAAATAAGCGGTTTGAGAGATATTTCAAATATATAACCTTTGTGTAATTTTTGAAAACAAAGCAAACAAACAAAAGAATACAGCACAATTAATTGTATCGTCTTAAAAATTGCAATCCGTACGAAACGCACAATCCGTACGAAAAGTTCGAAGAAAACATTTGGAGCCGTTTTTAAGAAAATTGCGTTTGTGGGTTTCTGAAAATGCAGAAATTTGTGCTCGTTTTCGCAGAAAGTTTTTGAGTTTGCGTGAAACTTTAAAATACATCGTATAAAGCACATGTACTCGTAAATAAAACCGTAACTTACTCGTAAGTAAAATCGCAGCGCTTTGTGTCGAGAGAGTAATATCCATTTTGGAGAAATCCTACGTAAGATTGGGGCACTAGTGGTGTAAAAACACTTTTTCGGTATCAGGGGACCCCAAAACATGTATTTCCGTTGCAATTTCGGAATCGATTTTCCGCCTCATTACATAACTGTATCTACGTATATTACTCCGTATATATGTATATGCACGTACGAGAAAGTAACTAGTGGTGCTACAGAATGGCACAGAGATTCCCGTATTAGTTTTCTATTTTCTTTGGTCTGGGCCAGCTATTCGAACTTGCCACATACTCTTGCCAGCAGCCATCTATCGCCTCCCAAAGAAATGTTATATATATATATATATATATATATATATATATATATATATATATATATATATATATATATACACACACACATTCATTTTTTCAATTTTTCGGTTTCCTAATAATAGAACCGAAATATTAATTTAAGAATATCAAAGAAGAGTAAAACCTCTTTCTAAATGGTTATTTTCATTGAAAAATTTGAAGCCTTTTATAAGAGTTTTCGTAAAACTTCATTGGAAGTCATTTGAAGCACTTCTACTCACAAATCGTGAGAGATATTTGAAAAAATAACATTTGAGTATTTTTTGAAAAAGGAAAAGGATATCCTGAAATTAACTTTCTCATATTAAACTGTGCAATTAGCATTATCCTTTGGAAAAGTTTGAAGAATAATTTGGAGCCATTTTTATGAAAATGGCGTTTAAGCGTTTCTGGAAATGGTGATTGTAGAGCTCATTTTAACAGAAAACTGTTGAGTTTTCGAGAAACTCGGACATTATTTAAAGCACATGAACTCGTAAATACAATAATGTCAATAAATCGCAATTAATATAAATATGAAGGTCACGAGAGACGAATAAAATTAATTTTCGTAATGTTTGAAAAAAAAGAAAAGAAATCGAGCAAAATGACGTTGATGTCATCTCAGAGTACATTTAGCACTATTCCTACCAAAAGTTTAAAGGAAACATTTGTAGCCGTTTTTTAGAAAATCTTGATTTTGATATTTTTTAAAATTTGCACATTCTGCACGCAATATTCCGCGAAAACTACTAAATTTTTTTAAAAGAAATGTAAATATGGAGAACAAATTTTACTTGAAGGAAAAATCTCTTTCAGTTTTGTTGTAGAAAGACGCCGAAAAAATTCAAACTTTTTCAATTTTCGAAAATTCAGAGTTAACAGTGAAAACGGACCTATGCCACCATTGTAAGTGTATTTCTCTATTCTCAAAGAAATTTAAAGAAAAAGTTAAAGCCTTTTCGAGAACATTTTGAAAGGGTCCCCAAATTTTAAAGAATGTTTTTCAAAATTTCAAAGCTTCAACTAGAGCCCGACTTCAATTTGAAAAAAAAAACTCTGTTTTTGGCGCTAGTAGTATTCACGGACGGACGTTTTGGCGTCATTTGGATTTTCGGTATCAAGGATTCACAAAAGAGATTCTGACTGCACCACGTGTTAGAGGAATTTTTCCTTAATTTAGCAACTGGATTTATCTACTTTTTCGGTATATGGGCCAGGCAATGAATTTTTTTCTGCCGAAAATTCTCCATTTTTTCGCGCAGCATTACTGAACTTTCTCTATACTACCCATATCGTATATACGTCCGTATACGAGCAAATAATACTGCGTATATTACTCCGTATATAGTACGTATACGAGAAAGTAAAAAGGAAAGTTAATTTGCCAATTGAGAAAATGCATTATTCCCCTAGTTTATTCTAAAGCATTGTTTTGAATCTATCCCATGGGTTAAGATACAATTAGTTATTTTTATGATCATAATTATTGTTTCTTACCACAAAATAATTAATTCATTATAAAATTGACTTATTTTTGCTGTGTATGAATTATTTATTGCTTGAATTTGATGCACAGGTTGTTTCATGTGTCATGAATCCCTTACTTCAAGCTGTTAATGAAAGTGCAGCCCGGCTACCAAGTGTAGATATGGCAGTTTACTTGCTGAATTGCATGTATAGCATGCATACTACACTCTCTTTGTATGAGTTTGTGGATGAAAGATTAGAGAGACTTCAGGTATGATTATAATAAAATGTATACTTTTATTTGTTTCTATTGTTTTTTATGTGCAATGATTAACTTTAAATTTCTAGGCACAGTCTGATGCTCAACTTGATACTTTAGCTTCTGAACAGGCTAGTTCCCTTGTTGCAAATCTCAACCTTGGTCCAATTTACACTATACTACAAGATCCAAATCGTGGAAGTCTGTCATCTATCCCAGGCATGGAACCAAACAGTTTAAAAAATTTTTTGGTGAGTAATCTTTTTTGTCAGTATTGTAGGTGCACTTTTATTATTTTCTATGATGATTAAAGATATTGTTTATCTTTTGAATATATGAAACTGACGTGTACAAGTATTCTGCAAAACATTAAATAATGCTATTTTTTTGTTATTGCTGACTAGAACAAGCTAGAAGGTTTCTTGGTGGTGCCTGATGCTCTAGTTCTTCCCCAAATGAACCTATTATTAAGTAGCAACCATCGAATCACCACTCAGAGAAGAGCTTTTGAAGTTATTGTAACAGTGTACCAACAGTTATATAATGCTGTTCACGATCCAGCTAATGGTTACCAACATCCTGATCTTCTAATGACTCGATCACCTCAAGAGGTGACTCATATTCTAATGAATTCTTAAAATAATGTTTTCTTGCTTGTGAATTTTGTTGAAGGAAGTAAAGTAACATATTACAATAGAACTCTCTTTATTTTCTTGTAAATGTATTTAAGAAAAACCTAAAGGATTTCCTTGGTAAATGTATTATTTGGTACTGTGGTGGTTCCCCTGTGCTCTCTCCCTCCCAAATGTTTACACACACCCTTCTTACATAAATATCAGCTTTCCACAACAGGCTGGCTAGCACTCTACTACTGTAGCAACTTCATGACAAGGAAAAGAAAAAAAAAACAAAGCTCGCCACCATTGAAATTTATGTGTGTGGGTTGTCAGAATCATTCCTCGTACTGTAAGCATGTTTGCCTCAGGTGGAAGGAATCTTTTCAATGAACTTTATGAAGCAAAACACTCAGAATCAAAGAATAATTACTTCCTTGATTCTTAAGGACAAAAAAATAAATTTCAGTATTACAAAAAAAACCATCTTTTATGACATGAGTTGGCTTTGATGTCCTCATCAGGAAAGAACTTCATTTCTTTATGCAAGTCTAACACACAAGAATGTGGGCTTGTGGCCTTAATGTATCTGATTATGAACTGAGCTTATTGTTTACATTCCGTTGCTTTCTTTCTGATATTGTATTTCTTGCTATTCATTGAACATCTTGCTTGCAATCCATCTTGCTTTCATTAGCCATTGTCCCTTAAACCCTTATAGACTCATGTCAGGTTGCCCAACTAAAAGGCCGTATGTTCCCGTGTTAAATCGAAGAGGCAAAGAGTAAAAAAAGTAAATCCATTAATACTGTTAGGATTATATGTGGTGAATTAAAACTAGGGATGGGTCCTCGATACCCTCGATACTCGGGTGGTATCGATAGCGATCGATACTTTCGGAAAATGACTCGATACTTTCAATTATTTATACCATTTCCATCTCTTCTGATTTTACGGAAGAATTGTCTTCTTTATATTTCTCTTCCTCCTATTTTTCTTCTCTTAGCAACAAGGAAGTGCCCGTCTGTTCGGATTCACTTAGTCGTTGAAATTACTCAACGCTGTAACGTGCGAGCGCCGTGCCCCGCTCTTTATTCCACTCGCGCCTGTCACCATCTCTGGAGATAGCACGCAATTGGCGACCAATTCAGTTTTGGGAAACTCTTCCTTGTGAGCTTCCTATAATCTAGTGGCGACAGGCACGATAAGCAATGCTTGATGACAGTTTCTTCCTGGGATACTCCCCTCCTCAACCCACTGCGGAGGCATCTGATTGAGCTTTTGAGTTCAGTTCTGCATTTTAAAGCAACCGAAAGACGACTAGATTAGTGCATTCCATAAACAAAAAGAGAAGTGTGGAATTATTTTGAAGAGGACTCGAAAATCCAACTAATGCACCGGACGTTGGAATCGTCGCAGATCGTACAAGTGAAGTGGTTGAAGTTAATGAAGTGAAGTGGAAGAAGTCAAGATCATCAAGTTCCAACACACATCAACCAACACACATTGATTTTTTGGCCACAAAGAACAAATTTAAATCCGGAGAGAGTCGTTCAATAGCAATAACAAGAAAATTTGCTTACATGATAATCAGTCGATCAGTATTATTGAGGACAATAGATTCAAGGAATTAATTACACATCTTGAACCTAGATACACCATGCTCACAAGAAAATAATAACTCTTTAATCACTATTTCGATTCTCCGATATTTCAGTAGTTAAAAAAATTAAATCACTGTATATGATTCCGTATATAATAAGAATCTTAAACAACTTTAAAAAATGTATGTTCATCTCAATAGTTTTTAAATATTAAAATAGTACATGTATGCATGTGTGAAGAACAAAATATATCCTTCCAATTCTGATTGAACCACTTTTGCTGCTGAGCCTATGGTAGTAGTATGGTATCGAGTATCGAGAAATTCAGATAACGACCCATCACTAATTAAAACATTATTTTAACAAAAACGTTTATTTTGTTTCTTAACACGATAATTGACAACACTTGATTTATGTACAGATAGTCTTCACTTGATTATTTCTTTATACGGTACACTTCTGTTGATTATTTTATTTACACTGTTCACTTCTTTTGCACTGTCGCACAGTCCTAAGCACTGACCACAGTTCACTGCACAGAGCACGGTTCACGTCACTGAGCACAATCACTGCACTGCTATTCACCGCGATGCACACGTCACTTCAGCTTCTACTTCAGACTGATTCGCGGTCACCGGCCGCCGCGTATTTATACTCGGCTGGCGACCGGCTAGAATTTTCTTGAACTTCAGATAAACATAGCGAACACTCAGGGACCATCTAGTTCGGAAAGCCGCCGGCAGATGACACCATCCGCGCATACCATCTAGTTCGTGGTGGCGCCGGCAGATGACGCAATATTCGTTACAGTACCCCCTCAGATACGATCCGTCTCGGAGCGCGTTTAGTGAAATCATGCAGATACTTGCAGTTGGAAGTTAAGAAGTGACAGTCAATTGTCTTCTTTGGATATGCCGACATTCCATAGTGGTAGCTGCAGACTAAGAAGCTAACTCCAGTGAACCGGAAGAGTACATCCAACATGCTTTTCACTATTCTCCAGATCAGACCATCAAAACCACATCCCAGTTTGGACATGGCATCTTCTGGATGTTGTCTTGTAGTGACGTAATTCAATCAGAATTTCCCAAAGATTTTTATAGGAGGCCTTGTGATATGACTTGCTTTTTGAGGCAAGGTAATACGCATATCTACTCACGTCGTGCAGTTACAGAACCTTCCCAAATCAGGTTGCTGGTTCTCTAATTCTTCTATTCTTCTGTCTTTTCTCTTGAATACAGCAGCAACACCTCTGGCCATATCTAAATCCTGGGCGACACAATGCGCCAATGCATATTCCTGGGATACCGCAAACAGATCCTGTTGCACTTCCATTGTTACACCATAACACGCTTTATGCTTTTCTTTATAATGAGACATAAACTCGTCAAATGTGAACTCCTGCATGGCCAGCTCACAAACTCTTTGCGGTCTTTTCTCGATCATCATTTTCGTTACTTCCAGCGTTCGGGGCCAGCCGATTCGAATGGACGACTCGTGGTTTTCCATTCGGCAATTTTTTGATTCGGTAGACACACTGTCGTAATTTTGGACACAAACCGCGGCGTCGTTGGGGGTTAAACAGCCAAACATGATCTCCAGCTCGTCGAGGTGGGTTGGTCCACGTCCTGACGGGGGGATACAGAGAGGGCTCTCAAGTATTCCTTTCTGTCACAAGTCATTTTTCTTCTCCCCATTGTACATTCTCATTCTTCTATAACATCCTGCCTCTTTTCTTCTCTCTTCTATTTCACTGGCTCCCTCTATGCTGAACGCCCACTCATGTTTGCCGTGCATGGCGACCCGTGTCGGAGGGAATGTGTGTCCTGGCGGTTGAGGGGCCTGTCTGTTTCCCAATTACTCTTCTCGTGCTACTTTTTTCTTGGCATTCAGGGATACGTGCTTCTACGAATTTGGGGGAACATTCCTTGTATGTCTCAATACACTTGCTTTGGCTACGAACTCTTCTAGACGGGCGGTCGGGAGCTAACCCACCGGCTTGGACTAGGTCTTGTACTGAACTTCAGGGTGAGCTGGAGGATCCACGGCGGTGCAGCGCTGTGGTAACCCCCACTATATCACCGTGGTATCCCTGGCACTCCTATGGAGTGTCCCCTTGTTGGGCTCCGTGGTGGGTGGGGACCACGGGGATGAATCTGATACCCTCTTAATGGATAAAAACCTTCCCCCCGCCCTCTTCCATAAGGAAGAGGAGATTTGTTGGTGAAACAGTAAATCTTGAGTTTTTGTAATGATAGACCTACTAAGCCGCGCTTTCTCGTCATGTCATGTAAAAGTAATAATGAAACAATGAAGTGTCAGCCCGATCAAACTTTTCAGAGAAATCGGAAAGTTGGCAAATTTCAGGCGGTGGTTCGTCAAAGAAACGGCACAATCCTTTTCGAATGTCGCTCTGACGAACAGATCACTGACTGCAAAATCACTGACCTAAAAAAATAGCCGGCCTCCAGGTGCATGTGTCAGCCCACCCGACCTTAAACCTCTGCAAGGGTGTGGTAAACCATGAAGATTTTTCAACCGAATCGGAAGAAAACTTGAAAGCCTTCTTCGAACCATATGGTGTGTCCGAGATTTACAGGATTCAGCGGAGAGTAAATCGGGTACTCACTACTACCTCAACTCTGATATTGACATTTGACCGTCCATCTCTACCAGAAAAGATATCTTGTAGTTTCTATAATCTCCGTGTCAGGCAGTACGTTCCAAACCATCTGTTTTAAATGCCAGAGGTTTGGCCATACGCAACCTCGCTTCATGAGCGCCGCAGTCTGCGTGCACTGTGGAAGGGAGTCTTGTAACGGCTCTAACTGCTCCACAGAGGCAAAGTGCGTGAACTGTTGTGAAAAACATCCATCAAATTTTAACCAGTGCCCCATTTTCTTAAGAGAAAGAGAGATGCAGAAGATCAGGGTCTCTGAGAAAGTTTCCTTTCCGGAGGCACGACGCCGTTACCAGACGCGAAACCCCGTGGACATGGCCCGAAGTTTCGCTAACACCGTGGGTCAACATAAGAAAGTAAATTCTGAAACCCGAACGCCTAAAGCCTCCTCTTCGTGCTCGATGCTGCCTGCCAGGTGTCCTTTGATGACATCGGCGGAGATGCCTATCCCAAATCTCTTGTCCAATCTGAAACAAAAACAGAAACTAAAAGCATAAATATCTCAACAAACACTGAAACGCATCCAGGGAAGCCGAGGCCGACAGGCCCTATAGCTAGATCTAGGTCGCCTGTCTCAAGGGACCGTAGTGTCCCAATACATGCGACCCTCTCTAGCAGTATTCAAGATGACTCTGCAGGGAATGAGGAACTCCGCTTGAACCAACCCATTACTCTCCAACAGAGAAGGAAAAAGAAGAAAAAGAAACCTGATACATAACCAACCCTAGAACCAAAAAACCTAAGAACTAGAAACTATGGCTCTCCTCTCATAGAACTCAAATGGCTTTCGTACCCGTTTGGACGAATTGAAGTTACTAATGTCTATGCATAGACCCGTGGTTATCTGCCTGCAGGAAACACATCTCCGTTCTGAGCACTCCTTCTCTCTACGCGGCTTTGGTTGCTACAGGCAAGACGTAGACGATGGCCTCCGCGCCCATGGCGGAGTCGCCACTTTTATCATAGACTCTCTGGTATCTAAAGAAATAGACATACGAACCACTCTCCAGATATTTTGTGTTCGTGTCAATTTCCGAACTATTTCTGTTACCATTTGCAACGTTTATATCCCGCCTGGACAAGTGTCATAGAAAGAACTGGAAGATGTGCTCTCTCAGGTGCCTGCACCTTTTCTTATTGTGGGGGACTTCAACGCCCACAACCCTGCCTGGGGTGGCACAAGGTCGTGCACGAGAGGCAGGTTACTTGAAAATACTATTGATAACCAAAACTTAATTCTAAATACTGGCGAAAACACACACTTTTCCGTAGCTTCTAACACTTTCTCGTCCGTGGACCTAGCTCTCTGTAGTCCCTCTGTTTCTACAATCTTTCCCATTCGGGTCACCCTCGATATTCCCGATCTCAACGTTGCCCGCCCTCCTCGCTGGCTAATCCGCCGAGCTGAATGGGAAACATTCAAGAAAGAATTACGAATATCGGAAAACTCCTCAAACGATATCGATGCCAATTTTAATAACGGTTGCCAATTTTAATAACGCCGTCCTTCATGCGGCCTCATTTGTCATTCCGAATTCGTCGGGTCGTGCACGACACCCCCTGTGCCATGGTGGAACGCTGACTGTGCCACCGCGGTCAGTGATCGGAAGAGGGCATTGGCAAAACTTAGTAGGTTCCCAACCATGGAAAACCTAATAAATTATAAAAGATACCGAGCCAGAGCTGGAGTAAGGAAACGGGAAAGTAAGGCTACGTCCTGGAGAGCCTACATCTCGTCACTCTCTTGCCGTTCATCCCCTAAACTAGTGTGGAGAAAGGTCCGACAGATCGGTGGAAGACTCCCTTCGCCGTCTATGTCAAGGCTTATGGTAAATGGCAATCTCCTAACCTCTCCACAACAAATTGCTGAAGAAGTGGCCTCTCATTACGAACACACCTCCAGCTCTGTACACTATCCATCTGGCTTTCAAAAAAAAAAAAAAAAAAAAAATGGAAAACTGTAAATTAGACATCTCGAGTCGCGTGGAGGAAGATTACAATGACTTTTTCTCCATGGACGAACTCTCCTGGCCCTCGCTTATGCGAAAGATTCTGCTCCAGGACCAGACCAGATACATAAACAAATGTTGAAACACCCACCTGAAAACGCTCGTTCCTTTCTCTTCGGCATTTTCAACAAGATTTGGGCTGAACATGCAGTACCAAGAATTTGGCGTGAGACCATTGTTCTCCCAATCCCTAAAGAAGAAAGGACAGAACAACCCCATCAAGTTACCGCCCAATCTCGCTCACAAGCTGTGTGTGCAAGCTTTTAGAGCGAATGGTAAATACATGTCTGGTCTGGCTCCTGGAACAAAAGAACCTAGGGAGGAAACTACAACTTGTGCTCAACAAACTGCAGGAATGGAGCGAAGAAACAGGATTCAAGTTCTCTTCCTCAAAAACCAACTGCATGCACTTTTGCAGAATCCTTTACTTCCATAATCACCCCGACCTTTTTCTTGGAGGACAGCAGCTTCCATTCGTTGAATCCACAACCTTTCTTGGGCTCACGTTCGACAAGAGCCTAACCTGGCGAAAACACATCCGTAAACTACAGAGCCGATGTGTATCACCTATGAATCTCCTTCGCACTCTTACTGGTAGCTCTTGGGGCGCAGACCGTGTGTGTCTTCTGCGTTTGTATAGAACTCTCGTCCGCCCTATCTTGGATTACGGATGCATAGTGAATGGGTCAGCGTCTCCATCAACCCTCCGGCCATTAAATACCTTACACAATGCTGGCATAAGGATTAGTACAGGCGCCTACCGCACGAGTCGCATCGAATGCCTCTTGGCCGAGGCTGGAGAACCATCCCTGAGCCGAAGGCGGGATATTCTGATTGCCTCGTATGGCGCGAAATTATCCAATGTTGATACTCCCTCGCGTCAAGCAGTCCTCCATCCAACCCACCTGACTTCATATGCGCTTAGACCGTCATTACCCCATCCCCTGGGTGTCCGTCTCCGTATGCTCTTACAGAAGCTTCATATAAAACTAACCAACCCTGTGAACCCCCCCCCCCCAAAACCTTGTTTCCCCTTGGAAACTACACCGGCCGATACGTATCCTGGCATTACTTCATTTACACCGATGGCTCGTCTCAAAACGGCAAAGTCGGATGTGCCTTCTACTGCAGTAGAACCACGCAAGGTTTTCGATTAGACTCTTCGTGCAGCGTCTATACCGCAGAGAAGTATGCGCTCTTGGAGGCACTTAAATTTGCTGAATCGATGTCATTAAAGAAAGTAGTGATCTGCAGTGTTTCCAAAAGCTCTCTTGAATCCATCTCCTCCTTCTCGTCTTGTGACCCACTGACAATGACCATCCAACACCAAATCCATCATCTATTGGTCCGCCACTATATCTTAGTCTTTTGTTGGGTCCCTGGACACGTGGGAATAAGAGGAAATGAAAAGATGGCCAGGCGGCAAAGTCTCGAAGAAAAGAGAATTAGACATCCATCAATCATTTCTCCCACTGTTATCTCCTCCACGGGGACCCACCCCCTATATGCGAATACTGCAAAATAGATCTTACCGTGGAGCATGTTCTCTTACACTGTGTTAAGATAAGAGAGAGCCGTCGAAGGCATGACCTTGCTAGCTCCCTAGCGGAGATTCTTAGAAATGACGAATCTTCTCTCTGCAAGCTTTTTAGCTTTTGCGAGAGACTGGCTTGTACAGTCTTATCTGAGAGAAGATGATAATGCCAATTATTGGCTTTTAGCCTGAGATTAAAAAAAACGCATTTTTCTGCCAAACCCTTTTATTAGGATACGTTCCTTTTCAGTTCTACTTTGCTTTCTATTTAAAAATTTTAATTTTTTTGTTAGATTGGCACTGCAATATTGTGCACTGGTCATAAAATAATTTGACACGGGCGCAAATGACCTTAGCCCTTGAAGCGCCCTTAAACTCAATCAATCTAACACCGTGAGGTGGCGCTTCCTGAAGCCATCTTTCCGAAATGCTCCATGACGTAGGCTCCCGCGTCACTAATCTTCGGCCGCATACCTAACTCCTGACGTCACGGCGCTCCACCCTGCCTCGGCAGGAACAGTAGCTACCTGCACCCCTCGCCGGATGACATCCCTGGTGACAGGCGCATTGCCGCCGTTTCCGCACAATTCCTGAGTAGCGAACTCGCCAGTGTTTTCTACAGCAAGACGTAATTCTATATTTTTATTTATATTCTGCTGTTGAGCGGTTTGTAAATTGTAATAGCGCATGCTATTCTTTGCTGTTACAATGCATACTAATATATTTATATTAGGTTTTGAATAGCTAAATACATACGTATTTAAAATACTTCAAAAACTCAAAATAAGTAAATACAATCATTTTTTATTATTACTTTTTATTGCAACAATTCATTGTAATTGTCAATTATAATAAATTACTAATTGACAGCCATAAAGTTCTGAACAATAACTCGTAAGTCAAATAAGCTGAATTTCCTTTTAAAGCGATCAGTTTTTCAAACAAATCATCAGACAATAAACCCCTATTTGGCGAATGTATGAAATCCACAAAGGAAATCGTTCATTCAACTGGCGCGGATGTTTGTAAACTAAAGTTACAAGTAGACCTCGGACATGTAGGCACTAAAAACTTCCCATCTCGATCCGGGTTTTCGTACAGTTTCCCTGATCCACTGAGCCAATGCTGAGATGGTCCCTTGTTTTGCTTCTGGACCAGGCGCGGCTCGTCATTAAAGGCTGTAAGGCGGAGCCTTCCCTACAAAAATCGCCGCCCAAAAGAATGTAAAAAATATTTATAAATGTATTTATTTATTAATAATGACTTTCTGAGTTATATTATGTAATAATCATATCAAAATTTTTATATGATAGTGCTACAACGCTCGTTCGTAACGCATTTGAAGCTGTTGACAGGGAAGAGATACGCGTTAGGCTCCCACTTCATTCTCTCATAAGCCCCTGTGTAAAACTAGGAGGGCGTGACGTCATGCATTCGCTGCACAGGCTTACGGGCGGACGAAGGCTGCGGCCTGGCAGCCTTCAAGGGTCAGGACCTGGGCGCGGCCGAAGCCTGGGTGGGCGTAGGGTCTGAAGAACGGCGTGCTCACCAGATAGCAATACTATGCAGCTCAGTGAGAAGCACTGAGCATTAACTAGTTGTTCAAATACGCGGTAGGAGCGCTACTCCCTTATCGGAATGTGTATACAAATACATTAATTAAAAACCAAGTCCTAATGAAAAACGTAGACAAAACTCTGTCAAAGAACGCGTTCCCCTGCTTTCCCCATGAATGAAAATCTAGTACTACCCTCGAATTAACTTCATGAAATCGCGGGAAAAACGACACGCCCTGCTTTCTGAAGTGCCGTTAGGTACGCACCACAGAGCAGTTTGTGTATGGTACAAAAGTTGAATGGTTGTCTGTTGTCTTGTTAGCGGTGAAGGTGAATTGTGCGTAAGTCATAGTGTGTGATATTGTGTAGCTGCGTTTGCTTCATTTGTGGTGTTGGGTAGTTTTGTGGCTTTTATTGGTGTTGGTGTATTTGTTGTAAAGATGAATTCAGTGAACAATATACGTGGTAACAATTTGGATCTTCATTCGAGGATACAGGTGAAAATCCTTGGTTCGCATAGGCCAAATCTTTCTATAATTCAGGAACAAAAGGAATACAAATCTCGTGATGAATATATTCGTAAATTCAACCCAACAATGCACAATGCTGCCGAGTGGCTTTGTGGATGTGATGTAAAAAATGCGTTCTTTTGCTTCACGTGCCTCCTAACCAAGAACGATGATAATGTGTGGACTGAGTCAGGAGTCACAGATTTGAAAAACTTTAATGCGAAAGTGAAAAAGCATAACTCTTGTGAAAAACACTTACATGGTTTCATTGAATTTACGATGTTAGGAAAAGTGGACATTAGATGCCAGTTAGATTCTGCTTACCGTTTACGTGTAAAACAATTCAACGAGAATGTTTCAAAGAATCGATATATTCTGGGAAAGCTAATAGACTGTATAAAGTTTTGTGGAAAGTTTGAACTGGCCTTAAGAGGACATGACGAAACGGAAAATTCTAGCAATTCTGGAATATTTCGCGGGCTGGTTAGTCTCATGGCAGAATTGGATAGTGTCTTCAAGCAGCATATAGAGAAAACCGATAATCGTGTATTCTTAGGTCTCTCTAAAACAATTCAAAACGAATTGCTGGATTCCATCTACGCGGTTTGTTTGAACCTTATTAAACATGAATTACAGGAGACAAATTATGTAGCAATTGAAGCTGATGAAACCACTGATAGTGCCACATTATCAGAACTGGTTTTTATTTTGAGATATGAGATAATGGCGAAAATAAAGGAAAGATTCGTAAGCTTCGTTCAACCTCAGAGACACAACGCAGAAGGCAAAAGTGATGCCATCTTCACAGTTCTTGAGAAAATGAAGATACATGAGACTCCTGAAAAACTTATTGCTCAAAGTTATGACGGTGCTCCCGTCACGAGTGGTCATAACAATGGGGTGCAAGTGCAAATAAAAGAAAAATATCAGAAAGCCCTCTTTATTCACTGCTACGCCCACCAATTAAATTTGGTTGTTGAACGTTGCGTTACCGGAAATAAGCAAGTGAATTTTTTTTTAGTAACTTGGAAGGAGTCTCAACATTTTTTTCTCAGTCTCCTAAACGAACTGCAGTCCTTGACGAAGTGGTGAAGAAACGCATTCCCAATTGTCCCCAGTCCATCAGGTGGAATTTCAAGTCGCGGTGCGTTACCACTGTATACAAATACAGAGAAGAAATTTTAGTGTGTTTAAACACAATTATTGAATGTGAAAGTAGCGACTACAAGACAATTAATAAGGCCATGGGGCTTAAATGTTTCTTTGCAGGACGACGATTTCCTTTTCTGGCTACAGTTCCTTTAACAAAGTCATGCCTCATTGCGATATTTTATTCAATGAACTTCAGCAGAAGAATATAGATTCAGTGAGAACGCTGAAGTACGTTTCTGAATTTGTTTCTTCCATACAAGAAATTAGAGTTTCACTCGACACTGGACTCTGGGGAGAAGAAGAACCATCGGCAAAACGCGTGCGTTTTACAGAGCCAAGAAAAGTGTGTGCGAGAGAAGTTTGCGACATCATAATAACGCAAATCAAGGACCGTTTTCTTTTCAGCGATCATTATTTCCAAAACACAGCAAAGCATTTCCAGAAAAAGAATTTAAAACTGCTGTTGACTTGTATCATTTAAACTATCGATTTACGCCACGAATTAAAAGTACTGTACAGTCGAGCAGATTTTGTAGGGGCATCGGGAGCGTTAATTTTGCTGAACTTAATTTATGAGAACAATTTAACAAAAGCTTTTCCAGAAAGTGTCAAGCTCCTTAAGATTATTGTGACCACCCCGATGACCACTGGTGAAGCAGACCGTTGCTTTTCTACTCTCAAAAGGGTGAAGACCTTAATTCGAAACACAATGAAAGAAGATCGACTGTGTGCGTTGGCAATGTGTTCCATTGAAAAGGAGTTATTGTCATCACCGAACTTCAATGAACTCGTTATAGACTACTTTGCAGAACAGAAAGAGAGGAGAGCTGACTTCATTTACAAACAAATAAACTAAGGTAAGCCAAATATTATAAGTATGTAAAGTTAACATAGTTGTGCTGCGGTGCATTCCCCCCCCCCCAGCAATTAAACAGTTGCAGCCTACCCCATTTAGAAAACCACGAGCCGCGACTGTTCTGGACATAAATGTAACTTCATTATCTGTGCACGCATTCTAGAATTCAGTGGGAAATATAGTTATTCAAATTATCGTTTCCATGTTGTCGCGGCAGGAAGTATTATTCTTTGACGGAGGACATCATGGATAAGAGCCCACAATTTATTGCTTATTTATTCTTGAAAATAGATTTTATTACGTGGGACCATTTTTTTTTATTCAAAATTCAAGTAGTAAATGACTTAGTGTACGTATCACAGAATTTTGAAAACGTGCACAGAATTCACTTGTCCCCATAGCACGTCATACACGGTTTTAACTTTATTTGACGTAAAATAAAATGAATAAATAAAATAATACGTACTACATAAAGTATGAACACGATTCTCTAAAAACAAATAGAATTTCTTCGATTGTCAAAACATATTGTGGTAGATAATATTTCCTAGGAGTTGCCTAGTGTGGAATTTTATATTTTGTATATTTTGTTGGTTAAATGTTGTATTTTCAAGTTTTGAAAATGGAATGTGTGCGGCATGGCACAAGTCAGAGTTGAAATACTTTCTTTTCTTCATCTTTTGACTGCACTTGCTGAAGGTTTGTATAGTTCTTCTCACATTTTTCTCATTTCTTGCATGAGTTGTGTGGTTTTTATGTTGTAAGAAATATTTTTTGCATAGTTTACCACCTTTTCACAACACTGGCAAAAAATACATATCCAGTCCACCATGAATCTTCTCCATAAAGCAATGTACATCTTTCTCTTTTGGCATTGTAGCAAGCATGCTTAACAGGAACAGCAAAGGGTACAACGGAATAAGACAGGTAAAATTAGCCAACGACCAAACTAGAAGAGGATGGTATTATCTTATTCTACTCCCAAAGTAACATAGGAAAACCAATTTTTTTAAGTTTATGTTACCATAGTGACATATCGAAAAAAGTGTTTTTCGCCCTTTTCTCACTTTTGACGCTGCATCACGGTGAAATTTAGATTTTTTACATGCAACGTAACGAATTGTATTCTTTAGACAATTTTCTAAGATATATACTATATTCTTATGATATTTTTCATACTTAAGGTCAACATAAGAGACTATTTTCACTAAAAATGTTACTTTTTAAATTTTTTACACTTTTCTTTAGAATTTCAAGGCGAATGCTAGGTTTATGGAAAAATTACTATTTCCTTTGCATTCCTAAAAAATACATAAATAATCGATTGCTAGACTCAATTTTACTTCGTGGTCCACCCCTTTTTCGGCCTTAGAAACGCATCAGTTATGTCTTAAATCTTTGTTTTGTTTTGGTTTAATAGTAATGGCCCTAGATCTCTCTTATATTTTTCATTGACATAATTTGAATGGAAATATAAATAAAAAGAATGACATGTATAGATAAACAAAGAAGCAGCTATTTCCCAATGACTTTAATGTTCTTTGCATGATCTAATGTATGCCTGATACTGCTCGAAATAGCATTGTCACTCTTCGCCAGTGGAAGGGCAAAGCGAAGGCTCGTGACTAGGGATGGTAAAAAAACATCGATGTTTTTCACCATATATGAGCATCGATGTTTTGTTTTCGATGTTTTGTTCACATTGATATTTTGTTGCAAAAAAATTTTTAATTTTTTTAAAAATAATGTGATTTAACCACGTTTTACAGTACCAGCAACCCCAGCAATTTCGTTGTTTTGCATCATCCTCTTTATCACGCTGCACGTTTCGCTTTGTAATCTGAGGAAGTTTGAGAGCTGCTCGTTTTAAGAATGTACGTTATCGCCAGGCGTGTCATTGCCTGAATCGACAGTAGTGTTAGAAATAGCCCTCAGACGTTTCGACAAGTCGTGAACCAGATTCACTCCATCCTGGGAAGCCCCACAGTAACATGTGGTGTGTGACCAACGATTGCTTTCCAAACTAGCTGGTCTTTCACCATATATTTATAAATAAAATGTTTTATACGCGCGAGAAAACATATATTCGTTCAACATTGATCACCAAATTATTTGAGTATTTTTTTTTCGACATTTAGTAGTTTTTACAGCGCTATTAGAGAGATGAAGTGCTTGAGTTTATCTGGCAATACTGACTTTCCCACATTTTCGTTAGTTCATTGTGGTGCGCGAGTGGTACACACGATTCAGGCAGAAGAGCTTCGTTTCTTATAAAAGTTAGTTGCTAAATCCAGTTGTCGGGTAGGTAAGTCAAGACTTTATATTTGTTAGTGTTTGTTATTATGATTAGTTGAAAGACATTTCGCGACGTTGAAATTAAAGGGTTCTAACTTCACTTTTATGGAAAAGTGAGTTATCGACTGGGTTTGATATGTCAAAAGTATTTCTATTGGCTGCATGAATCAGATGTCAATTTCGCTTTATCTTCGACAACTTTGTTTTTATCTTCGTCATACAAATTATAGGATAAATTTTAAAGTATACCCCATCATCAATGAGTTTATTATTCATCCAATGCTTTATTATGTTTTTAAAAAATTATTTTTATGGTATACGTAGCTTACTGACTGGAAGATTAAGGTGTCAAATCTAAGACAAAATATAATGTATACTACAACAATACAAAAATACTGCTAAAATAAAATGTACTATCGCATACGATCCAGGAAGTATTACTTCGATGGTATATGACAGGAAGTAACTAAATGGTAAAATAGCGGAACACGATGTTCTTTATTGTTAATTTTGTTCTTTACATTCGATAAAAAACTTCATTAGCATACTACTAATATGCTGGTAACCAAACAAAATGTATCCCTTTTACGTACTGTAATTAAAAACTGATAAGAAAATAGCATGTTTATTAGTCTATAATTAAAACATTGATGTTTTAAACATTGTTTTTTCGTCGATGTTTTCATCGACATGGAAAATCCTTTAGCGATGTATGGAAACATTGATGTATCGGTGTTTTGGTAAAATTTGCCATCACTACTCGGGACCGTATGAATTAAAGCCTAAACGGCTGTAAAACCGTGACTTGGGGCAGATGAGTCCCAATTTCAGTTGGTAAGAGCTGATGGTAGGGTTCGAGTGTGGTGCAGACCCCATGAAGCCACGGACCCAAGCTGTCAACAATGTACTGTGCAAACTGGTGGTGGCTCCGTAATGGTGTGGGCAGTTTCTACATGGAATGGACTGAGTCCTCTGGTCCAACTGAATGATCATTGACTGGAAATCTTCAGCTACTTGGATACCATTTACTGCCATTCATGGACTTCATGATCTCAAACAACGAATTTTTTATGAATGACATTGCAACACGTCACCGGGCTACTAAAATTTATTTCAGCGATACTATTTTAGTAATATAATATTATACTAACCTTATTTTATTTAAAATAATGTGACGTTACGTTTCGACTTTATTAAATATTCTACATATGGGTGTATTTATTTAATGTGTCACTGTTTAAGTTACTAAGAATTTGTGTATCGTGGTCACTGTAACCTAGATCATTCGTTAATATATTCTATTTTTTGTGGTTTTCTCTTAATTATGATTTGATCGATTGATTTTTTATTTAAACTAATTCTGTACATTCACTGTAATACCAAAATTAAAGAAAAAATAAATTAAATTAAGAAACTGCTTTTCGCCAGATTCATTCAGAAAATAAATAACGAAATCTCCACATACAACAATGGATTTAAAAGAGCGATTTCTAATTTTGTCCAAAGTTCTCTCTCGATTTTCAGTCTGAATACTTCTTGATCTTTTTTTTTCAGAATTATTCCAAATGTCTTCTGCTGGAATGATACTAAATGTATAAAATCTTTTACGTAGAAATTCAACAAAATATGTTAGTGTTTTAGAAAAAGAAGTCGAAATAATGTTAAAAATATATGACAACTGCTGAAGTTAGGGATAAGCTTTGTTCCAGATATTAGAAAAATTAAAGTTTAGGTATAAGAGCACGAAGAAAAAACATGCGGTTGATAATTTCAGCACTTCTAGTATATCAACTGACCCCATTCAAACAAGCACAGTATCCCGATCACATCCAAAATATTAAGGTAATTGAATAAAGCAAGTACATCTGCTCAACCAAGTTCAAATACAAAATGATATGAACAATCCAACAAGCAGTTCAGAGTAGGCAAATGTATTCAGGATATCAACATTTTCTGATATAATTGGAGAAGATAATCTATCCAATAATTAATCATTTAGTCAGAGTGATTATGTTTCGCAATCATCAGGATCAGTTTATATACCAAATATTCAATCACATAAAGAAATAGTATGTATTACTTTACGTATTAAAACAACAATTTCATCGCAATGTTACTGTATTATTTGTAACTCGGCCAAATACAGAATTGTAATTCCTTTTACTGTTCGATTACACTGTTAGAATATATATTGTGACATACCAAAAATGACGGATATTTTATTTAGGCAAATAAAGGTCAAAATGTTGTAGATATTGCAAAAGACCTGGGTTTCTATGGTACAGATACGCAGATGACACCGTGGCAACGCGAGTTCGTCCTGAGACGTGGGTTTCTATGGTGCAGATACACAGATGACACCGTAGCAACGCGAATCAACAACGAGTTTGTTTGGAAGCAGGCACTGGGTACACCGTAGCAACGCGAAAAAACAATAGAGAGGAAAACACAGCGAGCTTTGAAGGGTAGGTCAGATTAGGAATTAGGGCATTCCGACTCGTGTCGTGGTGGTGAGCGGATCGCTTGTGCGGTTTTTCTTGAGGTTAAGTATCAAATCGGGACTTGTGTTAAGTATCAAATCGGGGTATTTTGTGAGAGTGAACATTGAACTTGAACTTCGAATATTTCCGCATTAGGTGTGCAACGGGAACTTGTAAAATTTACGTGTTGTACCATTGCAAACTCGGACTTGTAATATTTTCATTAGTGAACTTTCGCGGTGAAGTTACAAGACTTGACTTAGAAATTTTACCAGTGAATTGTGAATTGCCAGGTTAGGTGATAGAAAATAATATTATACGGATATTATTCCGACTTGGAAAAAGTAATCAGTTTGAAATAGGTGCTCACCCAAGGCGCAAGGCAAAGAGTATAGGCAGTGCTTGTGAAGTGGTTGGAGGAAGTTTCAACTTGGTCGCTAATCATCGTGGACTTCAACAAGAAGGAAGATTGGTCTACCCTACGTGGCGACATCGAGCGACGTACGCGTGAAGAGGCAAGAAAAGATAAAAGTTTCTATAACGCTGTTATTGTAGTAACAAGAAAAATGGTCATGACATAACGATAAATTGTAATAATTGATGATAGTTAATAATTTTGGCATGCATAATAAATTACAATTCATAGTTTGAAAGAAAGCTGATTCTCATTTGCCATTACGTGCAATCCTAGAGTAGACATTTTAGAATTATTTTCGGATTCCTCGCCATTCCGTATGGATGGCAGATTAAGTAATTGATTGCGGAGTAAGTAGCAACAATTATTTCATAAGAACCCGTCGACCGAGCTAGCGGGATTTACATTTATTTGTAATATATCCGAAGACAGAAATAGATAATCAGGAATTCAAGTGTAACCTTTTCTTGGCACCCAAATTATTAATAAATTCGGAAATTGGTTTACATTTATTAGTAATTAAATACATATATACATATATATATTTTGTGACATACCAACATGTCACACATTTATTTAC
>BLKR01016188.1:0-34598 GCA_011170035.1 Teleogryllus occipitalis | reverse complement strand
TTAGAAGAAAGGATAGAATACACAAACTACATCAGGTTTTGAAGGGCTAAATACATGCGTCTTTAAAATACGTCAATTACTTAAAATGCTGTAAAATGAATAATAATATTGGATTATGCATTTTTATTGCAACTATATATTGTTGTCGTCAATTACAGTAAATTAGTAACTGACAGTCACAGAAAATTCGGAACAAAAACTATTGTAAAGTATTCTAACCACACACACACACATATATATATATATATATATATATATATATATATATATATATATATATATATATATATATTATAACGCCGGAAAGAATGCTCTTTCGAGCTTTGAAAACTCTCAGTGGGCAGATCTTTTAGTGTATGAGAAAGTAGCACACCCAGACACAAAATTAGATAAAACAATGATATATTCTGAAATATGGCACAAGAGACTCTTTACACTTGACACTCAAGTTGAAAATCAAATCAAAAGAATTTACAACACAAAAAAATTTACTTAATGATTTGCTCGTTATATTGCGACTAATTACCTTCTAGCACCCGTGCACGGATTTTTGCCAGATTATTAAATCAAGTGAAATTGAACTTTCCCACACTCCTGGGATTGATTACCATTACACGTTATCTGGGATCTTATCGCTATTTTACAATCACATTTTTCCTCATTAATAATTTTACACACAATAAAATGAGGAACACTAATCAAATATTTACACAATTTCTAAATTGAATGCATTACCGTCGTACAAGGTTAATTTACTTCGCTGTGAATCAAATCTAAGGCGATCTTGCAAAGTTTAATGTTCTTATCTTTCGCTATCACTCCCGTCCAAATTCCGGTCTCCCCACTTTGGTTTTATTCAAATGCGGATTACCTTTGCAGCTGCCCAAGCCCCCGGGTTACGCACCGCCGTCGTGTCGTCGAGGTCGCCGCTCAACTCCAGCCGCGCCGCCGCTCGCGTTTCCCAAATGTCCTAGGAAGCCGTCTCCGTAGCCCGCTACCAAATTGCCGAACCAGTCTTCTATCACTCTCGCCGCCAGATCCAGACACGCACACGCGTATTTCTCAGTCTCTCGCGTGTGTTAACGTGTCGCTCCACCAGCGCGTTGATTATCTAATACGGTTCACAGTCACGTTTACTACTCCACTCAATTCTCACTTATTTCAGCTCACGTTCTCACAGTCAACGTTCTCTTTAATTTATGCAGCCTCGTTACAATTTCACTTTGCTGCTTTCGCCGCCTCAATGCTATAACGCTCTCCTCCACTACTGCTCGTGGTATTATTCACGACCCCGCGTCTTGACTACTGAAGTTACCTCTCACGTCGCCGTCTGATTCAAGAAGAAGGCAACTCTTCGCCGCTCCGCTGTATAAATGCGGCTCTGACGTCATAGAACACCCCAGGGGTGCCGCCCCTACGTCGAGTGTACCCCTCCGCCGCTTCTGGCCGCAACCGACAGGTAGAGCCTTTTTCCATCTCTGGCTGCTTTTCCGGTGTACTTACGTACTTTCCGTCACCGCCGATGTTGCGTGGGTGCTGTGAGGTTTGTGGCCAGGCCACGAACGTCACAATATATATATATATATATATATATATATATATATATATATATATATATATATATATATATATATATATATATATATATATATATATATATATATCAATTTTAAATGTAAATGATATCAAAAATATTTCTATCACAAAGAAATGGAATTTCATTTTAAGACGACTAATTTTTCAAAAAATCATCAGACAATAAATTCCTCAGTTGGTGAATGTATAACAGCTGCAAAGGAAAACTGTCATTCAATTAGCGTGAATAAACACACAAATGTTACAACGAATAAATCTGCAAGCAATTTTTAATGATTTAGATTAATCATTTAAAAATGAAGAAAACCGGAATTCCTCAGGTGGAATTCCCAAACCGGAATCGCCAGCCGGGCGGCGGGCGAGGGCGCGCACAGGCGCCAGTGAACGGGCGGCACCTCTTGGGGGAAGGGTGCTCAAACCGAGGGGCGGCGCGACCCCCTCAGAATAGATACTACACGGAAAGGAAAGTAGAGGGCGGCGCCTTCGGTCTTCAGTGAGCCACCGCGCAGCGCGGACCGCCATCTTGAAACTATGCAAAGGAACCGCAAGATTCAGCTAAAACGCTATTTTCTGAACAACGGCTCAACAATTTTTCTTCTGACTTTTCCAATGGACAGTGCCCATTGCACTGTTTTTTATGACTCGAAAGTCATTTTGTGCATTTTTTTTCAAAAATTACATAAATGTAATGGGAGCCATTTTCTTAAAATTGGCTCCAATTTTTTAAAATGAAAATTGTAATTTAGAGCGAGGTTTTGCTCTTCTTTAATATTCTTAAAGTAATATTTCGCTTTTACTATTAGGAAACCTAAGAATTTTGAAAATGTAAAAGAAAATATACTTTGGGCGACGATAGACGGCAGCTGATTTGAGTATGTGGCAGGTAAACTACCCAAACCAAAGAAAATAGAAAACTAATACGAGAAAGTCTGTAGCACAACTAATTATGTATTTATAATTCTTTACAGTTTTGTCTCTATTTGTTATTAATATTTGCTTATGTGCGATATTAACATTTGCCTATACGAAGCAAATGTCCTCTCGGAAGTATTTAAGCGTGAGCCCAAAGCGCGGGGGTGGGTTTTGAGTTGCGGGAAAACCTCGTGCGAATATACAAAATTTGAGGGCCAGGGCGGTGAGGAGCATAATTTATAAATTTGCGATATTTGGAAATTTAGAGAGATATTTGAAAATGCGATTCGCGTTTTTATTTTATGCGTCCCATCGTCTATTCGTGGAAAACATTTCATGAAAATATTTGGGGCGTTTTTTGTGATTTTTTCTACTTGCGTGTATTTCAAGCACAAATTATGTGAAAACTATTTGTTTCTTCAAAAAAAATTGTTATTCGTCTTTTTTTAGGAACTGATATTTTACATCAGAGTAACATCAGACATTAGGCCAAAATCTCTATTTCCAATTTTAGAGTATAGAAATATTAACGTTCCACAATTTTTGAAAATATGTAGTTTTTTTGAAAATAGGATTACAACCATATATTTTACCTTCTCTTGATACATACGAGGAGAAAATTTAAAGCAATATTTTAAGGGTTTTTCAGAAAAAATATTTAAATTGTTGGTGATACAAAAGCACATACTCTTCCGCATTATTTGTAACTGCTCCGCATTATTATTGTACTACATTAACCCGAAAAACAGTTGTAACATGCAAACTTTTTTCCACCCCGAGATCCGAACTGTCATCCTCAGGTTTAACTTGCCGACACTAAAACGCCTTATAGGTTTGACTTGGGCACAGGTATAAAAACCTAAATTTCCGCTTCATGTAGAAAACTGTTAAAAATAAACATATTCCTTTGATTCTTGTAAAGCCCTGATACCGAAAAAGTGTTTCTTTCTTTCAAAACGTCGTCTGTGTGTCCGTCCGTCTTTGAACACCACTAGCGCCTAAACCATACGTAGGACTTTTTTTCAAAATTGAAGTAACTTTTGTCCATCTGGCTCGAGTCGTAGCTTTGAAATTTTGAAAAACATTGTTTAAAATTGGAGGGTAATTTACATAAAACCCCTCGGATATTTTCAAAATTTTCTCCAAAAGGGTTCCAAATTTTTTCTTTATATTCCTTGAAATAATAGAGTAAAATACACTTATAAAGGTCGCATATGTCTCGATTTACATGATTTAAGGCTCTCACAGACCGACGCGGAAGACCCGCAGCCCACGCGGATTGGCCGCAGTTGAAGTTTCGCGTCATGTGTTGCCTTATGAGCGCGTTCAGACCTGCGCGGCAGGTGAGCGTCGCGGCAACGGATCTGCAGCGTTCATCAGCGGCGAAATTTGTAAGCAGTCAGACGCGTTTCTTCCGCTGCAGCTCGAGTTCGTCCGCGTTCGGGAGTCTTCGCCCCCCTCCGGGTCGAGCGACCTTGCCAACCGTCTCCAAACGCTGACTCATCATTGGCGCTCCGGTGTCAACGGTCTAGCTCGCAACTTTCCGCGCCGCACCCGCTGCGGATATACCACGCAGCCTTTGAGGCCGCGGGCCTTAAAGGTCTAAGGGAGCCTTTAAGGCCGCTCCACAATAGCCCGCGAACGGGAACGGGAGGTTGCGCTTCACAATAAAGCCAACGGAGAGAGGAATGGCGCTATGAATCAGTAACGGGTAAAACTAGAACTTTAAGAAACAGTTGCCGAAACCAAAGCACTACTAGCTATGCTACTGTGTTACTCTTTGCATTCCCATCGGTCTGATGTGTTTGCGTGAGCTGCTATGAATAAAAAATACTTTAACGAAAGAATGTTAATTAGAAAGTATAACTAAGTAGAAAGAATACCAAAACTACTACGAACTTACGGAAAATACAACTACGATAAACTAAAATTTAGTCCATAAACAAACAGCTCCAATGTACTTTAACGAAACATTTTAAAAAAAATGTGGGAAATTTTAATTCTGAGTGTTAATATGAATAGAAAAACAATTTTAGTATAATTACTAAAAATAATTAAAACAGCTCAACAAGGACTAACAAAACCCGCTTGAAACTCTAACCTCGCAAATCCACGCTCTAACCTCAATTTCGCCCTACACTCAATTCCGCATGAGACCAGTGTCGCCTGTCGCGCGCTCGATCAGCTGGAAAGCTTCGCCGCCATTTGCTGCGCATTCATTGGTCGAGAGGCTTCGCGTTCCCGGGCTGAGATAAATGTTGACCGTCCTTCCCGGGCTATTGGAGAGCGGCCCCTGCTCTGAACGTTTGCAAGTGGCGCGACGTCGTGCGCAGAGGTGACGCTGGGGGCGCTGCTGGCGGCGCTGCCCTTCAAGAACTCGGTGGACGTGGTGGAGGTGCCGGGGGCGGCGCTGCGGGCGACGCTGGAGCGCGCCGCCTCCGCCGCCGCCGCCGGCGACGGCAGGCAGCTGCTGCAGGTGTCGGGGCTGCGCGTGGCGCTGGACGCGGCCCCCGAGCTCCTGCAGCCGCGCCTCCTGGCCGCCCACGCGCTCTGCCACGCCTGCCTCGTGCCCGTGTAAGCCCCTCCTACTCACGCATGCTCACTACCCCCGTACGTGCAGTGCATATTTATTTCTCAGGAGATGGCAGTGATCTTCCCCCGCTGGATGGCGAGATTCGGCGCCGACCTACCGTCGGCTAGTGGGGTTTCTCCAACCAGGACTCTCCCACCAGCGGGGCACCGCCCGAGCCGGGACAAGCTCTAAGCTCCCGACCCGCCTCGCGGAATATGTGGTAGTGTAGTGCATGTTAGTGTAAGGGTGCGTGTAAGGGGAGAGGATAGGACAAGGAAGAGGAAGGACAGATCGCGCACTCTCCCTGGCTAGTTTTTAACGTTAGGACTTCGGCATTCGCCTGGTTTGATCGGAGAAACCACGGAAAAGTACCGATCAGTGCAATCGGCCGTAGAACACTCCTCCACACAGCGGCCTAGCCCTCTAGCTAGAGTCGAAAATCCTGCCACTGTCTGGACTCAAACACAAGGCTCTCCCGGACAGAGAGACTGCAGTGACATCAGTTGATACTCTGAGCGTCCAAAAATTAAAATGTTCCAATATCGGGTCGATCGAGCGCAAATAAAGATAACTGTTAATTGACATAACGCATGAGATCAATGATCAAAAGTGTAATGATCGCATTTTCTTCACGCAGTGTGCTGCACATAAAGTATGACTATATTTAATTGCCTTTTTTTTGAACTCGAAAGCTAATGTGAAATAAAGAGTCTTTAGGTCTCATCCATAAGGAATATACATTAAGTAAATAACCTTAATTTTGTCAAATATCAGAAGATAGCTCTTACACCTCAAAACCTCAATTACCAACAAATTGCAAAAGAGGAAGTCATATTTTAATTTTATATTTTACTTATATTTACTATACCGGGTGTTCCCGCAGGTACGAGCCGCTGAAGGACGATGAGTGGTACCCGGTGGCTGCCAGCAGCTACATCGTTGCCCACAACAAGGGCATCTACCTGTTCGCGGAGCAGGGCCGCAACCACGAGAAGGGGCTGCTGGACACCGACGTGGTGCTGGAGTACCTGCGGCTGCAGGACCCCGTGGTGCAGGCGCGCGAAGGCCGCGTCGTGTTCGTGCGCTCCGTGGCTGAGAAGGCCCGTCTGCGCCACTTTGGCAACGCCTCTTCCACGGCGCCCACAGGTAAGGGGTTCCTTTCAGGCAGCGTCGAGTTATGTATCCCATTGGAAACATCAACACGGAAGATCCGCACCCCGCGACCTCCCGACGGCGCCGCCCAGCCAACCCCCCTACCTGCTACTTGCTTCACGTTTCCAAATGGATGAGAATATGTTTTGACGATTCAGTGATAAACATGCTACATCCTGAAACGTTCTGGAAACTGCCTCTGTGAAATCTCTAAAACCTTGTTCTAGTAATTTCTTGTAAACATGTAAAATCATATATATATATATATATATATATATATATATATATATATATATATATATATATATATATATATATATATATTGAGGAGCACGACAGCCAAAGCAGCGCATTGGCTCACAAGTCACTGAGCTCATAACATCTTTTGGCCGTTCCAACCTGTACCGAGCTATTACCAAATTAAATGTTGTAATATCTTCTTGTGAGTTTTACTTCACTGGTCATCCTGTGGTATCGAACCCGATACCTAGCAGATTGGCAGTCTCTACCCTGACTGCCGGTTTGCAAACTTAACTATCGCACGCCCCGACGCGTTGCACTGTACATCCAAGGTACGGCGGAAAGATTTCCGTGGTTACTCGTTTGCAGAACGAAACTTAGGAAATGATAGTTTGTTCACAAGATATAAGAACAGATTGAGCTGAAATCTCTTCTGCAAAATTCACTTAAAATATTGGTCAGTTTCTTGACTTTCATGTCTCTCGTAGCAACAACAATTTGCGCTTAATAAAATAATTATTTTCCGCTGTTTTTCATACATCATTGAGAACAAGTTGTTGAAATGAGCAGATGCTTACGACAGCACTGGGCTGCCCTGGGAAGGATGATTCAAGTGGTCGAGAAACTGAAGGTTTTCTCTTTGAATCAATCAAATTTCGGCACTGACAATTTCTCGTGATTGTTTTATTATTATCAATAAAACAATTACAGTATTTCAATAATGCAAATCCTACAGTCATAAATGAATATTTTTCTGTATACACCCGCATTTGTGGAGTAATATAATAGAAATATAACTTATATTAGTAATATAACTAATATAACTTATATTAGTGTAGAGAGAGTTATGAAATGCAACGAAAAATCGATGTCGAGATTTCAATGGAAATACACGCCTGGGAGTCCTCTGATACCGAAAAAGTGTTTGTTTTTGTTTCAAAACGTCTGTCCGTACGTCTGTCAGTCCGTCTGCCTGTCCGTCTGTGAACACCACTAGCGCCTAAACCATATGTAGGATATTTTCCAAATTGAAGAAACTCCTGTTCTTCTGGCTCTAGTTGAAGCTTTAAAAGTTTGAAAAACATTCTTTAAAATTTGGAGGATCTTACTAGAAGCCCATGAGCATTTTCAAATTTTTCACAAAACCGCTCCAATTTCACTAAACAGTTCTTGTAAGAGTAGAGTAAAATATACTTATAAAGATGACATAGGTCCAATGTTCACTCTTTAATTCTGAATTTTCGATAATAGCAAACGTTCAATTTTTTCAGCGTCTTCCTCCAACTACAAAATTAAAGATAGAGATTTTTCCTTCAAATGAAATTTGTTTTCCATTATTTCTTCTTTTATTAGAGTAATGTACATATTTTGAAACTTTTGGTAGTCGCGCCATATCGCGTGCAATTTGTGTAATTTTATGAAATAACAAAAACAAGATTTTCTCAAAAACAGCTCCAAATGTTTTCTTTAAACTTTTGGGAGGGATATGCGCTAAATGTACACTATGAGATGACATACAAGCTATTTTGCTCTATTCCTTTGTCAATGCAAAAATGAGAAAAATGTATTTGAATTGCATCTCACGTCGTTAACATTAGCGGCGATTTGTTTACAAAATTGTGTTTATGATTAAATGTGCTTTACATAATGTCATATAATATGTCTCGAAAAATCACAACTTTTCTATGAAAATAAGTGTTTCTCATTATGCAGCATTTTCAGAAACTCTCAAACGCCATTTTCTCAAAAATTGCACCATATTTTATCTTCAAACTTTTCCAACGGATAGTTTTAATTGCACTGTTTATTATTACGGAAATATAATTTTGGTTCATATTTTTGTTTTTTCAAAAATTACACAAATGTATTTTTTTAAATATCTCTCAAGCCGTTAATATGCACATTTTCATGAATTAGTAAACCCTATTGCATTTGTGAGTGGAAGTGCTTCAAACGACTTCAGATGAAATTTTTCGAAAATATTTCTGTGGAAAAGGCCTACAAATTTCGCATTTACAGTAACGCTTAAACTCCATTTCGTTCAAAACCGAACCACATTTTTCAATGAAAATTGGCATTTATGACGAAGAAATAAAAGTCATCTTCGTTAACATACTAGCTTTATTAAGACAGCCGGCTTTCGACGGCTTTGCCGTCATCGTCAGTCTACAAGATACAGAAAGATATAACAAAATTATAAATAAATACACAATAAGATAGAAATTTAAATTACAATTAATGGATACATAGCAATTCAAAATTAACATAAAAAAGGGTAATCAATAAAGAAAGACACATTATATGATAGTAATAATAATTAATATCAAATGTTATTACAAATATGGGGAAATAATTGAATAATAAGTTGAGCCGCTTTGCTTACTGCTTTCGGCAAAAGTCGGTCGACTGTGCCCAGAGGAAACGTGACACAGGGTTTTTATTTTTTCATAAAAAGAGATTGAGAGCTTCAAATAAAGCCCTGAACGAAAAAGAAGCAAAGGCAAGGGAAAAAAGAAGAAATGTATGAAGGATGATTGAAGTAGAAGAGTGCCTAATTACGCAAAATAACACGAAAACTACTCAGATTTTCGAAATCCTTATTTTATGAGATGCCTTTGAAAAATAATTCACGAAAGAAATATATATTTATCTTCAAAATGGTAGTTGTAGGAAGACGCCGAAAAACTTTGAACTCTTTGAAATGTTGAAAATTTGGGGATTTTAACGAATATGTGACCCGCACATTTTTAAGAGTTCTCTATGCTATCGGAAAACAAATATTAATGAAATAATTCGTACACATTTTTGAAAAAAAATTGAACATCTTGTTTCATTTAAAATACCCCAAAAATCAAAATCCGGCTCAAACTAATAGGGTCTTGACTTGATTTAAATTGATCTGGGAACATCAATTTTAGAGCATATGATTGACCAGAAACCGAGACAGACGTTTTGTCGTCAATCGATATTTCAGTATCAAGGATCCACAAAACGGATTCTGATTACAAAACGTCTTCGAGGACGTAATTTACTACATGTAGAAACAAGGTTTACTCGCTTTTTCGTTACAAAGGCTCGGGAGCACGAGTGTTTTGGTGAAATAATTTCCAACTTTCGCGCACGAATGCAATACTTTCTCGTCTTAAAGCGAGGAAGTAAAATCTAAAAATCCTTTAACCCGCTAGAGATATGTTTATAAGTATGTTTTTCAAACTTCCATTGTTGCAATAGTGTATTGGTCTTACAGAAGGACCAATAACTCAGGTAATAGCCTCATAGAAGATTCATGAGCTCATAGCAGATGATAGCTCACAAGACGTGATATGCTCTTCCTTTAATCTAAAATCAATATTGTAAATTTTCATGTCCTCTTCGAATCATGTTCAATAACATTGCACAAGTCCTGATTGCTCTCATGCGTCATTTGTTTTCAGATACTGATGTGTATAGACATTGTATGTGTATGTCATTGTTCTTTTGTATGTCTTGAGGAACCAAAAAACCAAGTTCATTTAATTACTGACAAAAATGCCGCTGATATTAATTTTGATGAATTGTCTGTTCACAGTATAACGTCACAGAGAAGAAAGCAAACAAACCAAAAATAAGGGCCAAGTTGAAGACTTTCACGTTCGCAGCATTGGCAACAGACGTCAACTAAGGAAAACCAACATAATCTTCAGGACTATTCTCACAGGCATTCCCATGGCTTCATACCAGGCAATGGTCCGCGGTCTCGCAGGGCTTCACGAGCGTTAAATAATATTTTTTGAGAAAAAATATTGTAATGGTAGGGTAATTTGTATTCGAAAACCTAAAAAGGATATTATTTTTTTAAATTTAAAATAATGAAACATTGAAATTCAGTTAAGAAATAGTTGCTCTTCCTTAATACGAGACAAATTTCGTTTTGTTTTCAACCCCCTAGAATCAATATTCCGAATTATTACATTAATTTTGAATATTTTTTTGTTAAAAATTCAATGTCGCTTTGTTGAGGTCTGTAAATATTTAGTTTTTGTTTATGAATAACTATGCAATAGCGAAAATAAATTTTAATCAATTCGAGTATCGAAGTATGACTAGGTTAGCACACAATGTTTTATTTTGTCACAACGTTTCAACCCCTAGGCTGGAGTTTCCTCAAGTGTATACTGTATATTGATAAACGTGAAATAAAAATAACTAATACAAATACTGATAACTATAAAAATTTCTAATGCCAAACTTCTTTCAACAAATCAAAGTGATGGTACTGCAGAATGGCATAGACTGTCTCGCACCCTTGAGACTAGAATAGCTTCTCGGGCATTTCCCCGCCCTCTTGCCAGCTGCTACCTCTGGATGTGAAAAATACTTTTTTGTATTTTCTCCATTTTTCGGTCCCTTATTCGAATTAATATATGATTACGACCTTAAGTATACTATTACAGAAGAATAAACTAGCGGTACTACAGAATGACACAGATTTACTTGCATTAGTATTTTAATCCCTTTAGTCTTGCTATTGCCCCACCCTATTTCCAGCTGCTACCGATCAGCCACAATTTTTTTTTCACATTTCCTCAATTTTTCCGCTCCTTAATAACAGAATTGAAATATGTCTTCAACAATATTACAAAAGTGTAAAACGTACTTTTAAATACAATTCTATAATCATTTAACAAATTGAAGCTGTTCTTGAGAAAATATCGTTTGAACGTTTCCGAAAATGCACAATTTGAGCTCATTTTCACGGAAGAAAGTTTTCGAAAAACTTCGTCAGAAATCATTCCAAGCACTTGTGATTACAATCGCAGTGATGTGTGAAGTGCAGAGCGACCGCTCGGGCTCCAGACCGCCCGTGACCGGCCGCTGCTCCGTCTGCCGTCGACAACCGCCCCGTCGGAGTACTGTCGGACGCTAAGTTCCAGGAAAAGGAAGGAGTATGGATTGCTTTTGATAATAAACGACAAATAATTCCCATTTTACAATGATTCATTGCTAGTGATTCCGGGCGCGTCAACTACAGAGGTCATTAGTCCCGTAAGTGTAGTGTATGTTTTCTCTTCGTGATGTGGCGGTGATCTTCCCCCACTGGATGGCGATATCCAGCGCCGACCTACCGTCAACTAGCGGGGTTTTCCACAACCAGGTATCTCCCACCAGCGGGGTACCGTCCCAGCCAGGACATGTTCTAAGCTCCCGACCGCTCTCCCGACGTGCGGTAGCGTAGTGCTTGTAAGTGTATGCGAGTGTAAGAGGAAAGTATAGAACAAGGAAAATGAAGTAAAAATCGCACGCAGTTCGTGGCCTGTTTGTTAAGGTACTGCTCTGGCATTCGCCTGGTGTTGATCGTAGAAACCACGGAAAACTACCGATCAGAGCGGCCGGCCGCTAGAATTCTCCCCCAGACAGTGACTGAATTCGTCGTAGCTGACAAGTTAGTGTCGAAAATCCTGTCGCGGTAGGGACTCGAACTTAGTACTTTCCGGTCAGAGACGTTGCTGTGACAGCAGTTGACGCACCGAGCCACCGCTCCCATTTTACAAAATTGAATTTATAAACGAAATGTAAATAATTAAAAAATAATAATTATAACTCCAAAATCCCACTCCCCGGCGCACTGGAGAACCTGTGGATCTACTAAAGTTGTGCCTGAGAATTCACAGAAAGGGTTTTCACGTGTTTTAAATCGGATATTTAGGAAGTTACCTGCTTTATTCTAATTAGTATTTTTAAAATATTTGGTATATATGCAAGAATAATGAAATATTATCAATTCTGACGAATATTTGTTTTGCCTATTTTCTCGTAAATATATTTTAAGGGCTAGTCGTGTTTAACTCTCTAAGACTTTTTTGTTGAAATGTATTTTTATTTTCTTCTAGTCTTATGTTGAAGTCATTTTCATTTTTACTAATCTCAGTCAAACCTCAATTTTTTTTTCTAGTTCTTCTAGATCGAGGATGTCATTTGTGTTTGAATTTGACATTCTAGATTTTTAGAGACCAAGAGCTCGCATCTTTTCTAACTTCTTTCACACACACACACACAAAAGGAGATCGTAGGCGTGTGGGGGGCGGGGTGATGGGCGAGCGCTGGGCTCACAGATCACTCGCGTCTCAGGGCACAAGTCGAAGAACCCGACATCCGACGTTGATATCTCTCCCTCCGTGATATTCTTCTAAGAAGGTAAGGAAAAGGGAAGGACGGCTCTTTCGGGTTCAGGATACACTAAAACGCGTATTTTCATTGAAATCTTGAAATGGATTTTCAGCAGCATTACATAACTTTCTGTATATTTCTCCTTTTAAACGTACTGTGACCGTTCAAGATCCTAAAGATATTGACCTCACGCACAAGTCCATGCAAGACGCCATGTTCAAACGGCCCTTCCGAGAAAATGGCGGCGCAGAGTAAGCAAAGAGCTTGGTGTGGAGGATTGCAAGGGCCCTTCTGGATGACAACCAAAAAGAATAACAGGTAGTAGGCAGTGCATTGCAAGTCCTAGAAGTGGAGAATTCGCCCATTTGTTGAGTGTACGCCACAGTAGACAGAACCAAATGTGTACTCTGTTCAGCGTTCATTTCTAACCGCCATTATATACTACGTGGAAATGCTTGAAAAAGCTCCGATACGCGACGTATGTTATATTGGAATATTTTATTTAGAGCAGAAGTGAAATAACTTGCTGAAGAATAATGTGAGATGTATAGGAACATAAGAATTGTAAGTAACATTTTATTTTCGACATTTTTCTTTTTCCTTTATTTCGAATCTTAAATTCGGGAAAGGAGCAGCGATAACTAGTGCGGAAGGCGTCTTCGTGTACTACGGCTGTGATTTTGTTACTTCGAATGGCTGGGTGGAGGGGGAAAGGAGATTTCGTTAGCGAGTTGTTTGGAAGCGTCTTACTCAGAAGAGCAGGAGAGCGACCGCCCCAACAATTCAACCGTCACCTAGTGTTGGCACGTAGGTGGCCTCAATTAATTCAAATTTGGCGTCGTACCTGGAATTGAATCATTTATAACAATTCCTTGACGCTAATTAACAGCAGAGGGCATACATTTCAAACGTCCCGCGTTGGACTTTTATTTTTCTGTGAAAACCGCGGGCGGGCTTCATTCGTATGAAGCTCTTTGGAAGGACTAACTGCTTTGAAAGTTTGAACTTATTTCATAGACGCTCGCGAGGCTGCGCCAGCAATTGGGAACAAGCGAGAGAAAGCATTTCGTGTTGTTGACAATTTGTGAGAATCAGATGCATTTCCAAATAAGACGCAACGAAAGTCGATTGTTTCAGAATCTTCAGCCGAGCGGTTTCACAAAGGATCGCCTCGTCACTAAAAAGGCTAAGTAATTCACATCTTGGCTGTATTGAAAAATTAGATTTTTGGCTGTGGGTATGGGGATACCTTACAGCCGTGCAGACTCCGTGGGCAGAATTTTTGACGCGGACCCTCGGCTGACATTGTATTAAGCCCGGATTATGACAGAAAACGTTCTTTTTTTCGCCTAGACGAGGTAACACTGAACAATTCTTATGCTGAGGTAAACTAATAGTTTTTAAAATAATTGTCTTTCAGAACTCTCCCTTGTGGCAGGAGTCTTGTCGTCAACCCGAATCATTGTCTGTTGCTCTCCCAAAAAACAATCTGTTTTCCAACCTCAACACCTGATCTGTTTGCATCGCTACCCATAAGAATTCCAGCACTAAGTAAAAACGTTTCGATTTACTCGTAGTGGCAACCAACACGGAATAGAAATCAAATTGGTGATATTGAATGTAGCACAGAACGGCAGGTTCAAGCATGCGGGGTTGGTCATTTCAAGGACACGCCGTTGCCGGGGAATAATGGTAATGAGTGAGAGGGGATTGGATGAAACATAACGCTTGTGGAAAATACATATGTTTGGCATGAATTAAAATTAGAAAGCACTTTCAATCTCTTGCAACGTTACACGATGTAAATGTGGTAATGATTTTAGTGTGTATTTGAATAAGTATTGTGTGGTAAACTGTCAAAATAGGTAAATATTTTATAAGAGTTTCAGATTGTAGGAACTTCCAAGGTACAAGATTCATTTTTCATTGGACAATATTAATGTTCGTGAGAGTTTAGATAAGAGTAATTAAAGTAGTGTAACTTATTGTAACTTACGTATATTTCGTAAAAACGGTTAATTTTGATTTTGGATGTTTTTGTACAGTTGAACACGGTTGTTCAATTAAAAGTGTAATTTGATACTTCAATATCATGTGTGACGATAAAAGCGGTGGACAGAAAAGCTTATGTTAGATGTTATGTGTTTTCTTTTAATAAGTGTTTAGGAGACGTTATTTTGGCTCATATGTGTGAACAGTGTCGTCACATATTTGTGAATATCCAGAAGTGCAGTTACGAGTTTTAAGAGATAAATTTCCACTCCTAATGTTGTAGGTAGAATCCTTATTCTGATTCATTTTAATTATCGTTTAGACCCTTAGCAAATTTTAGGACTGAACAAACAAAAGATAATTCTTCGGATTTCAACGCAACTGCTTTTAAGCAGTAGTCGGTTCGCAACCTTTCCCCTCCCAGTCAGCGAGTGCGGAGGGGAACTAGAGGAAAACAGATGAGCTCGGGGCGCCCTCTGGACAGGGGGTAGTTCTTCGTTTTGGAGAGGGGCCGAAGAAAATAAAAGGGACGGAGATTGCGGTATATATAAGGCGAAGTAAAAATATAAAAACGAGATTACCTCAAAAATGGGTCTAATTTTTGAAACATTTGTGTATGGACAGTGCTAAATGTGCTGTGTCAGGTGACATAAATGCCTTTTTGCTATATTTTGTTTTTATAAAAAACAAAAAATAATATTTTTGGCAAACCTCACAGGTTGTTGATACTTGCATTACCGGCGATTTATATACATTACACTATGTATACATGGGTTTCAAATAATATATTCCAAAACTAAATGTTTTTATAGAAATGAGCTCAGAATTTCGCATTTTAGAAACACTAGAACGACATTTTCTCAGAAACGGCTCGGTATTTTTTATTTAAACTGTATGGACAGATAGTACTAAATGCACTGAATAAAATGACGTAAGTCCTATTTTGATGTATTATTTTGCTTTTACTAAAATTACACCAGTGTAATTTATTTAAATATTACATCGTTAAAATTTATATTCTGACCATTTTCACTCATTTTTTGCATGTGTGAGAAGTACTTCACATGTTTTCCAATGAACTTTCGTGAAAATTCAAAAGTTTCCTGTGTATCGAGCCATAAATTGCGAATTTTCAGAAACGCTGAAATCCCATTTCCTCAATCATCACTCTAAATTTTAACACGAAAATTTGCATTTATGATAAGGTTTTACTTTTCTAAAACATTGTTTCTAGTCATATTTCACTTCTACCATTACTGAGCCAAAGTACTGAGGTATGTGAAAAAATGTCCGTTAAGGGGCCGTCGATAAATTACGTGATGCGCTTTTGGCGATTTTTCGACTCCCCCTCCTCCCTTGGCGAGATGTCGTGAGATTTGACTCGATCCCCTCCCCCTTCTAATTTCACGTGAGATTTTTCAAAATGATTTTTTAATGTAAATAGGTTAATTTGTGATTGATTGCATTGGGATTTATTTAAAAAACATAATTTTCTTAATTATATTTATTTAAGACTAAATTTTATCCAAAGTGTGTTTTTTTTACCAAATGCTCAGTAATTCATCTTTAAAATTTCTGTAAAAAATACAGACAATGAGATTTATCTCATTAATGATAAAAAGTTTGGTAATTTTTATTAGATCCTTTTTCTCAGTATACTATGCTACTTATTGTAGCATTCACATAACCGCCATAAAAATTATTGTGCAAGATTTAGCCATATTTTACAATAGAAACATGCTTTGCTTAACTTGTCTCAGTTTTGTCGCAATTTAGCACTGTTTTTAGCGAAAAAATGACGTGATATTTGCCAGCCCCCGCTCTCCCCCACGTAAGATTAGATGAGATTCGCTGAACCCCTTTCCAACCTAAAGGCCTCACGTAATTTATGGATGGCCCCTCAAAGCTAAATGTACCGCTAGTAAAGAGTTTGTGCTCGCCATTTACAGATTTTCACCTAAAATAAATAGAACAAAAATTAAGAATAAAATTATTCATTTTTTAATATTTTGAAAGATATATAGAGTAAAAACATCTGGTGAGTGTAAAAGGTAATCGTAAACCCATGACCTGACTTAAAGACCAAGTTCCCCTCATACATACTAGGGCCCCTCCTATACTAGACAATATACTAGGGCCCCCCTATTTAGTATTGAAGAAAAAATAAAAATGGCCAAATATTTAATATTTGACCTAATAATAATTATTATAATTATTTTTAATGACTGACACAAGACATTATTTATAATGAAATATTTTATAACATACTGAGACATACTACACATCAAAATTTGTTTTTTTAGATGAACTGTCAATACGGGTGTATGGAATTTTGCATTTTTGTATTCCAAGATTCCAATTATAAGATTTCTTACAATTTTGGTAGTTAAATCACAGAAAATATTGAGAGCAGTTTTAATTTTCATTCATCTAACGAGTAAGGAGTAACAGGTAACGTGGATAAACGAGCAACTTCGTGACAGGAGACAGTAGGTCCGAATCGGAAGACACGTCACATCAAGAATTCCACAAGGGAGTGTCATCGAACCACTGATATTTCTTGCCTTCGTGAATGATTTGCCGACAAATTTAACTTCTAATGTACTACTCTTTGCAGATGACTGCGTAATTTATAGGATTATTAACTCGGAGGAGGACGAGGATATTTTGCAGATAGACTAAGACAAATTAAACATCTGGGCCGAAACAAATGACATGGAAATAAACAGTTCAAAGAGCAAGTCCATCACGTTAGGTAGGGGTCGAAGTTACAATGAAACCGCGTATAAATTGAATAATAATGTTATACCTCAAGTCACGTCTCGAAAATATTTAGGAATACAGCTAGACAGTAAATTGACCTGGGAAAATCAAGAAAATTTCGTTGTAGGGAAAGCCTAGAAATCTTTGTCTTTTATTATGCGTATTCTGACAAAGAGTTCAGTGAGAGCCAAAGAACTAGCATGTGTCATTAGTGAGACCCATATTAGAATATGGCGATATATGTTGGGACCCATGCAGAATTTTACAGCAAAGAAGTCTAGAAGAGGTCCAGCGTAGAGCAACAAAATTTGCTTTCAGGGGTACCAGGAATAAAGTATGGGACTTACTCGAAAGAAGGAGAATGAAGTCGCGTCTCTATGCCATGTATAAAGCGTACATAGGCTTTCGAGCATGGAAATAAATTCAAAGTCGGTTAGGGAACCTACATATTTCGGCAGAGCGGATCACAGGCACATAGTTCCGACAAGAATTCAGAAAACGGACGTTGGGAAATATTCATTCGCGAATCGAACTCTTAGAGACTGGAACGGCTTGCCTGTGACAGTCTTTGATCCCTTTCCTCAAAGTCTGAGCAAATTTTAAAATAAATTAAATTCCTAGATGTTGCTATGTGTATTATCATATCTTTAATATTATTCTATAAGTAATCTCCCATACAAACTATGTTGTATTATCACTATTATTATTATTATTATTATTATTATTATTATTATTATTATTATTATTATTATTATTATTATTATTATTATTATTAATTATGTGCAGTGGCGTGTAGTGCAGTGTTGTGAAGTTGAGGGAAACGAGTGTGTAAGAAGCACTTTAAAACACAGTGATTAGCAGTGTGGTGAGGTGAAGAGAAGTAAAGTGAAGTGTGCTGAGGTGGAGTACTATGGAAGCTTGCACGATGGAATGTTCAGGTTAATTTGTAAATTTTGTAAAATTTTGTATAGTTGTTAAGTTCTGTAATGTTTAGTTAGTGTATTCTGCCACCACGTTCTCAAAATTATTTGCAGAATTAGTAATAGATCTAATATTAAAGAAAAATAAAACCTCGTCTATAGGAAATTTTCATGCAAAATTTGGAGCCGTTTTTAAGAAAAAATCGTTTAAGCTCTAATATAAATGTGAAATATGAATCTCTTTTTCAAATTAATCTACTGAAGTTTCGAAAAACTTCATTTGAAGTCTTTTGAAACACTATCATTCACTTATGTAATAATGTATACAAATCGCTGGAAATCTGTATATTACCGGCATGAGACTCCGTATACGAGAAAGTAACTAGAGGTGCTACAGAATTGCACAGACTTTCTTGTAGTATAGTTTTCTAATTTCCTTGGTGTGGTCAGGCTTTTAAGGGTTTGCTCCATTCTCTGGCCAGCTACCATCTATCGTCGCCCAAAGTACATTTTTTGACATTTTCTCAACTTTTTGCTTTCCTAGTAGTACAACCGAAATATTACTTCAATAATATTAAAGAAGAGTAAAAACTCGTCCTAAATAGAAACTTTCATTGAAAAATTTGAAGCCGTTTTTAAGAAAATGGCGATTACGCATTACTGTAAACACGAAATTTGAAACTCTTTTTCACAAGAATCTATTGAGTTTTCTAAAAAGTTCATTTGAAATCATTTGAAGCATTTCCTCTCACAATTTTAATAATGCATACAAATCGATGAAAATGTCCATATTCACGGGTATTTAAAAAATACATTTGTGTTCTTTTTGAAAAAACAAATCAATATACCAAAATGAACTCTACGTCCTATTAAATAGCGCACGTAGCAGTATCTATTAGAAAAATTTGAAGAAAAAATTTTGAGCCATTTTTGAGGAAATGGCGTTTGAGCGTTTCTGAAAATGCGGAAATTTTAGCTCATTTGTACAGAAAACGGTTGAGTTTTCGTGAAAAATTTAATTTGACATTATTTAAAGCATATGTACTCATAAATATAAGAATGTGACGAAATTGACTTTAATCTAAATATTACCGACGTGAGAGACAAGTGAAAAAAAAAATCATATATAAAATTTAAAAAAAAAACAGATGGATAGAGCAATATGGCGTTTATGTCATGGTATAGAGTTTGTTTGGCACTAACAATACCAAAAACTAAAAAAAAGAAATTGGAGCCGTTTTTGAGAAAATCTTGTTTTTGTAATTTTTTTAAAATTGCAAATATTGCATGAAAAGTATTGCACGAAAACTACTAACATTTCCGAAACAATTTACATGACCTTATTGAAAGAACTATTTATGCACAACAAATTTCATTTGAAGGAAAAATATCTGTCTTCAATTTTATACATGCAGGAAGACGCCGAAAAAATTCAAACTTTGGCAATTTACGAAAATTCAGAGTTAACGGTAAAAATCAGACCTATGCCACCTTAATAAACGTATTTTACTCTATTCTTACAAGAAATTTAAAGAACACATTTGGAGCCGTTTTTGAGAAAATTTTGAAAATGCCCGTGGGGCTTTATGTAAAGTACCCCCAAATTTTAAAGAATGGCTCTCAAAATTTTAAAGCTTCAACTTAGCTAGATCGACAAGGGATTCTTCAATTTGAAAAAGATCGTACACGTGGTTTAGGCGCTAGTAGTGTTCACAGCCGGACGGGCGGACGTTTTGCTTCCAATTGGTTTTTCGGCATCAAGGACCCACAAAACAGGAATTCTGGCTAAACCACGTGTCAGAGGACTTTTTTCTCTTAATTGAGCAACTGGATTTATCCACTTTCTTTTTTTCCAGGGCCCAGCAATGAATTTTTTCCTGTGGAAAATTCGCCGCTTTTTCGCGCAATTCATAACTTTCTCTATACTATGTAATTTTCCATATATACGTACGTATACGAGAAATTAAAAATTGACTATCATTTCTTAACCTAGTTACCACAAGCAATTAGAAAACGTTTGTGTTTTTCATTTATTATTTCCTTGGTTGTTCTACAGGTAGACGGAAGATTGATGCTAAAGGTGAAAAGGTATAATTCTTTGAATTGAAAACATATCTTAAAAAATAAATGCCCGATTTATAGTTTTAAATATATTTCTTCTTTCATTTGATGTCGATACTACAATATTTTGTTCCAGATTATTCGGAGAATTGAGCATATAGAATTAATTTCGGAGCAGAAATACATTAATTAGGAAATTGAGAAGGCGAAGAAAGCCAGATTGTTTAGATAACATTATTACGTAAGTAGAATTATGTATTTTGTCAGGAAAACGTGGAAAGGTAATTGTGTTAAAAATCTATTTAAATTCATACTTGTGCGGAGATAGGCTCTCCAACCTTTTTTACATTCTCGCCTACGTCCTTACGCAGTAAAGAGACAGTGTTGTTATGTTGTCAGAGAAGAATATTTTCAAAAATTAGAGCCTTATTTGAGAAAGAATTGTTTAAAACAAACTCTGAAATTGTCTGTATTTCAGCCGGAATTTGTACATGACTGAACTTAACATCTGTGTTTAAAGAACAGATTTCATTAAGGAAAAATCTGTTATCAAAATATAGTAGTTGTTGGAAGACACCGAGAAAGAATTGAACCTTTACAATTTTAGAGAAATCAAGGATGTTAATGAAAATAAGACTATTCTTTACGTTATCAGAAGTTTAACCATAAAATGTGTAGCCATTATTAGTATAATATTGAAAATGTCGAGACTTGTAAAGAACCCCCTGCAAAAAAATATCCGTTTCAAAAGTCCAGAGTTTTCGAGTTCATTTAAATCGATCAAGGAATATCAATTTTGCGGGAAAACAGCTGAACGGTTTTGGCACAAGCTTTTACACCAGATGGACGGACAACCAGACGTTTTGCCGTCAATAGATTTTTCGGTATCAAGGACCCACAAAACATGGTCTTCGATGTTAGCGTATCGGACTGTTATACCCAAGTTTGCGGGTTGAAACCCGATCAGAGGCGTGGAAATGGCGAAAAAATCCTTCGTACGCCATCCTTCGGAGAGGAAGTAAAGCCGTCTGTCCCATGTAGTAGATATACTTCATGTAAAAGATCCTCAAGCCTAAATGAAGCCTATCAGCAAAACTCTAATTGCCTGTTTCGTCGCCCAAGTAATGCCTTCCTTTTACCCTTGTTGGTGGAAGAAGCGTAGCGAAATTTGCGGGGACAGACGGAACAGCAGGCCTCATGGCCGCCACGTAAAATAAGGCTTCAATTAAAAAAAAACATGAATTCTGACTACACAACGAGGTAGAGGAAGTAATTTACTATATGAGGCATCGCGATTTATCCACTTCTCTTCTCTCTACCAGAGCGTGGCAATAAGTTTTTCTGTCAAAAATTCGCCGTTTTCTGGTTCAATAAACTCTCTTCTTACGAAGTAATGTTTGGGAAAGCAAAATTGCCGCTAGCCTCACTTCCGGCAAACGCTGTATTTTCGTAAATTGCAAAAAGGTAATACTTGAAAACTGCAAATTAGAAGCTAGAGATTTTAAATCAAATCTTAAACAAAGTCTTCTTTAAATTAGTGATGCTACATCATATATTTTCTGGCCTTACTCGAAAATTTGCAATTTTTGAAAATTCAGAGTTCAATGAAAATGAGTCCTGCGCTAATTCTTCAACAGTCCCTTGTTTATTTCTTTATCTGTTAAAAATAACTAAAAAATAGTGCGGCATTTGAGGACATAAGTTTTTTTAATAGATTGTGTTAATTTCATTATTTGACATTTGTAGGCCGTGGTCTAAAGGGGACTTGTCCATACGTTTCGCCTGCAACTCAGGCAGGCATCCTCAGTGGCGTTGCTGGCGGGGCGAAGTGTTCTGCCTGGCAGCACCGCGTTGACGCTCCCGCGGCCCTGGAGCCCGTCTTTACAGTGGAGGGCGAAAGTCGGGCGCTCGCGCCTGATTGGGTCGCGTCAGCGGCGCTCACGCCTCATTGGGTCGCGTTACCGGTACTGCTTGGCTGCCGAGTTATGGTGTTCCGAAGTGCTGGGTATCACGTACTGTTTAATTTTTCACCTTCTTCTTTTCTGTTGGAATTGTTTTTGTGTTTGTATATCTCGATGGCTTCCATTTGGAGTCTCTTGTAGTAGTGTGTGGTGGTGGAGAGCACATCTGTTTCTTTAAAACGCATGTTGTGTCCGCGTCCCGACAGCGTGTGGTCGGCGACTGCTGATTTATCTGTCTGTCCTGGACGACAGTTCCTTTTGTGTTCTTTTATTCAAGTATTCTCCCTGTCGTATCTATGTATACGGAACCGCAAGAGCAAGGAATTCTGTAAACTCCGGCTAGAGACATGCGGTCCTGGGGATGTTTGACTGAGCGTAATATGTTACGGAGTTGTTGGGTGGGTTTAAAGATTGTTTTGACCCTATGTCTTGTTAACAGTCTTCCTATGCGGTCCGTTGCTTTCTTCACATAGGGCAGGAAAACTGTTCCGAATATAGCATCTTCTGTACGGTTCTGTTCATCGGTCTTCCTCTTCGGGTGCAGAGCTCTCCTTACTCCGCTGGACTTGTAACCGTTGGCTTGCAATGCCTTCTCGAGGTGTTGCAATTCTTCGGGTAGGTGGTCAGGTTCGCAAATGCGTTTAGCACGGTCGTAAAGAGTTTTAATCATAGCGTTTTTTGACTATGATGATGATTTGAGGTTTTGTGTAAATAACGATTCGTGTGCGAGGGTTTCCGGTAAACTTTATGTCCAAGGAAGCCATCTGGATTCCTGTTGACCAAAACATCTAAGAAAGCTAGTTGTTTATCTTTTTCCACCTCCATAGTAAAGTGAATTCTTGGGTGGATATTATTGAGATGTTGCAGAAAATCCGACAGCATATGTTCACCGTGACTCCGAACCACGAAAGAATCATCAACATAACGAAACCAGAGTGTCGGTTTCGTAGGAGAACTGTTTAAGGCAGTGTCTTCGAAATACTCCATGTAAAGGTTGGCCACAATCGGACTCAATGGATTGCCCATAGCTACGCCGTCCGTCTGTTCATAAAAATCACCGTTCCATTGGAAATAAGTAGTAGTTAGTGTGTGTTTAAACAGTAAGAAGATATCCTCTGGGTAATATTTTGCGAAGCAATTTAAAGTCCCCTGCACTGGAACCATGGTAAAAAGCGATGTGACATCAAAACTCACCAGTGGATCGTCGGGTTTTAAGCGAAGTCCTTTTAATTTTTCAATGAAGTGAGACGAATCCTTGATGTGACTTTCTGTGTTTCCAATGTGGGGTTGTAGTGGTTTGGAGAGGTATTTGGACAAGGTATACGTTGGAGAATTAATAGCACCCACAATTGGTCATAGTGACGTGTCCGGTTTGTGGATCTTTGGTAAACAATAGAATCTAGGAGGTAGCGCCTCTGAAATATGTAGAATCTTCTGCTCCACAGGTGGTATAGAGGATTTCTTGAGAATATCATTGGACTTGCGTAAAATAGCAGCCGTAGGATCTTTAGGAAGAGGCGTTTAATTATCGGTATTAAGAATGTCCCTGGGTTTTTGTTGGTAATCTTCAGTGTCCATAATGACAGTCGCATTACCTTTGTCTGCAGAAATAATGATGATGTCCTTATTCCAGTTTAAGTTCCCTAACTTCTCTTTGTTGGTGATATTGCTATGAGGTTGTTTAGCGTGTTGTAGAAATCTCGCACAGAGTCACCTCGAATTTCTTCCGCTACGTCTGGTTGCAATTTGCGAATCACTGGTTCCATACTTGCAATGATTGGGATGTATTTGACAGATTAACCCACAACAGCACGGTGTGAATCCCAGACCCTACTGCGACACGCCATAAGAAGAAATATAGTCAATGTTATGACAATACGGGTCAATCTGCTCCTGAATTGGATATTAGACGGATCGTGGTTAATCTTTCTAGACGGATCTGGGCTATCCGGGTGATGCCGCGTCGAAGGCTGGGGTGCCGACGTTTCGACCGACATATCGCCCTCTTCAGGGCTGTACTGACTGTTCAGTACAGCCCTGAAGAGGACCGCGATATGTCGGTCGAAACGTCGGCACCCCAGCCTTCGACGCGGCGTCACCCGGACAGCCCAGATCATGACTCTGGCCGCGGAAGCCTACGATAACAATCTTTCTAGACATCAACTAACACAGGAGGAAACGTCGGTTTTAGCCAAAGGAGGAAACTTCGCCATCACCCCAACTAATTTACCTGTGGAAGATATCATTGCAAGCAACGCCACTGAGGATACCTGCCACTGTTGCAGCCGAAACGTATAGGCAAGTCTCCGTTAGACCACGGCCTACAAACCCGAAAATATCAAACAATGTAGAAACCGGCCGTAAAAGCCTACATTGTATGTGTTAATGTCAATCACAAATTACCCGGAAACTATTCGTTTTTCAAAAAATGTTACAAAACATTTTTAAGAGCTAATTTTTTAGAACAAACACTAGCTCTGACCACAGGCAGACGGAAAGACAGACCTTCTGCCGTCAATCGATTTTCAGATATCAAGGACTCACTATACATAGATTCTGACTGCAGAACGTGTTCGAGGAAGTAATTTACTACATTTAAGAACAATATTTATCCCCACACGTTACGATTGAAATATTCCCAAGCCTTACGATGTAAGGGCGAGAAAGTAAAATTCAAATTTTTAGAAAAGGTCTTGGGGATTTATTAAAAAACGACCAGTTTTTGTGAACTTTCTGCTTAAAATTAATTTAAATTATAAAAAAACTTTCTATTAAAAACAATTTGATTTTTTCTTTGAAGTTTTTTCACGGATAGAACACGGAACGCTTAAAAGAATGAGATAGGTGTCACTTTCGTTGAACATTCATATTTTTTTTTAAAATTGCAAATTTAGAAATAATGCTTACAAGTACACGCAGTTAAGTATCACTTGTTATATTTTGAAAAATCAAAGTTCATATTTTTTCAGAAGGAAGTTTTATTATTCCATGAAAAATGTAACACGTTCGGAACAAATTTTATACGAATCACCAGGTGTGAGTGAAGTCTATAGTGGTCTGCAAATTAATTACAAATTTTACCTTAAACTATTTTAAACAAATGATTAGGGAGCGAATTTCTAAGATTTTGCATATTTTTGTCCGTTGCTTAAGGACATAGCTAAGTGACATTTCTCGACATTTGGATAGAATTGGTTCCTATGTAAATTAATATGTTAGTGCATATTTCGCCCATTTTTTCTGTTGGTGCGTATTCGTAATTATAGGAGCATAAAAATATGCTCCTATAATTCCTTCCTCATATTTCCTCATTTCCTATAATTTCCTCATATTTCGTAAAAATAGAGCCTCTCTGTAAAACGTTTCATGTTTTCATAGAATCAATTTAATTATGAGCGTTCATTGATTAGAAAAGAGCTTGTCACTTGAGTAATTTCCTTTTCTATAAATGATAAAATACTTCTGAAAAAATAGGATATTATTGATTTAATATTTTTTACAGTAGACAGATATACTGAAACAAGACGTACAACGTACTTCAATAAAGCGCAAATTGACTTCAATTATTTCTCCTGGGAAGTAAACAAGGTTATATTATGTTTACACAAAAATATATCTTTTCATTTACGTTCCTTCTGAATTTTATCAAGAAAGGTTTATATAGGAAATGAAATACTGTTAATTTTAATTGCATACTAAATTGCATATTTTAGAATTTTTTGTCATATATGCATATTTTTAAAAACATATTTAAAAAATTTTACGACTTAAAGCTGTTCCCTACATATGATAATTTAAATCAAAATGCCAATTTATGATTTAAATGCGTGTCGCTTGATACTTGATAGAAGACGACAGGTTACCAAACGTCAACGTACCGTGTACCAGAAAGAAGTGGAAAAAGGATTAAGCAAAAGACGATGCCCACCAATAGAGGCTCAAGTGATTTGCCTGTACCACAGCAAAGGGAAGGCGGATGCGAGGCGGCGACGAACAGAAGGTGCTGAAGTGATTTCCCTGTTCCAGAGCAAGGGGAAGGCGGATGGGGGCGGCGACGTGCAGAAGGTGCAGAAGTGTTTATCCTGTTCCAGAGCAAGGGGAAGGCGGATGAGGGGCGGCGACGAGCAGAAGGTGCAGAAGTGTTTATCCTGTTCCAGAGCAAGGGGAAGGCGGATGGGGGGCGGCGACGAACAGAAGGTGCTGAAGTGATTTCCCTGTTCCAGAGCAAGGGGAAGGCGGATGGGGGCGGCGACGAGCAGAAGGTGCAGAAGTGTTTAGCCTGTTCCAGAGCAAGGGGAAGGCGGATGGGGGGCGGCGACGAACAGAAGGTGCTGAAGTGATTTCCCTGTTCCAGAGCAAGGGGAAGGCGGATGGGGGCGGCGACGTGCAGAAGGTGCAGAAGTGTTTATCCTGTTCCAGAGCAAGGGGAAGGCGGATGGGGGGCGGCGACGAGCAGAAGGTGCTGAAGTGTGTTGCCTGTTCCAGAGCAAGGGGAAGGCGGATGGGGGGCGGCGACGAGCAGAAGGTGCAGAAGTGGGTTGCCTGTTCCAGAGCAAGGGGAAGGCGGATGGGGGGCGGCGACGAGCAGAAGGTGCAGAAGTGTGTTGCCTGTTCCAGAGCAAGGGGAAGGCGGATGGGGGGCGGCGACGAGCAGAAGGCGTACCGTCGGCGGCAGGAGCGGCGATTTCCGCAGCACGCGTGCGAGCTGCCCGAGCACCCGGACCGCGTGTACCCCGTGCTGGCGCCGAATGCGTCTCGCTGGGAGCGCGTGCGTCGCCGCCTGCAGAAGCAGGTCAAGCACACACACGCACACACTCCCTGCCGCCCACCTCCCGCACGAAAGCAAATGGTGCGTCGCGAGAATCAATCAGAACCAAGCGACTTTGCTTCCTTCACAACAGCTCGGCAATACCGCATACTCTTGTGGGGTTTCTTGTATTTGCATACACATTCGAAATGCTGAGATGAATCCTTACGATGATTTAGGATTCAATGAAGAGCAAAGGGGCCCGAAATGCAACTACCTGCCTTGATCCCACACTGCGGCGACTGGAATTAGCGTTGCACACCATCAGTAGAGTATAACCTGGACTTTTTCGGAAATATTTTTCCTTCCAATTTTTCTTGAAATTAAAGATAGGACATGGTTTATTTTTTAACCCGTTATTTCGTACGTACATCCTCTGTATTGAGAAAATTAAGTACTCACACTGATGAATTACTTACACGGCCGCTGATTTTCGACAAAATAGGTGTTTTAGGGTAATGTGTAAGAGTCGAGAACGTCAGGCATAATGTGTAAAATAATTAATCTGAAGAAGAAAGTTAATGGAAATGGTGGGCAGTAAAGGGCAATGGTAAGGTTTTAGAAAGGAGAGCACAGAAGGTTAGAATATATGTTAAGTGATAATTAAAAGGGGCGGGAGGACCTGTTCTACATGACAGAAATTATGGGAGACGATCTTCATAAAAGATATTCTTCATCTAGAGAAGAATGTAGAATACGCAAATGGTGGTGTGGGCAGTGGGAAGGAGTGCTGAGCTGTGCTAGTGCTGAGTGTCTTTGTGCTGCGGAGGTGGTGGGGTGGGCAGTGGGTGGGAGAGCTGAGCTGTGCTAGTGCTGAGTGTCTTTGTGCTGCGCAAGTGGTGGGGTGGGTAGTGGGTGGGAGAGCTGAGCTGTGGTAGTGCTGAGTGTCTTTGTGCTGCGCAAGTGGTGGGGTGGGCAGTGGGTGGGAGAGCTGAGCTGTGCTAGTGCTGAGTGCGTTTGTGCATCGCAGGTGGTGGAGTGGGCAGTGGGAGAGAGAGCGGAGCTGTGCTAGTGCTGAGTGTCTTTGTGCTGTGCAGGTGGTGGGGTGGAGCTGGTCGCGGCCCTTACGAGCCATTCGACCCAGCACCTACACGCTGGAGGCGGAGCAGGCGCGGCAGACTCGCTACGTTTATTGGTGGATTCTGCATCCCTTCTGCCGCTTCGTCACCATATGGCAGTTGGTGGTGATCGCTAATGTTTCCCTCACCACCTTTCTAGTCCCCTTCACGTATGGTTTCGCGAAACCCCATTCTTTCATTGGCGACTGGCGAGAAGGAATACCTCCCACCCATCCTTTCATGGACGTCAAGAATCCCAAAACCCAAGAGTACATATCTTTCAGCCAGAAATTTTCGAGAAACGTGTATTATGTATATAATTTGAATGACTTTATATTTATATTGCACATTCTGCTGACTTTCATCACTGGCTACTACAAATCTTCTAACAAAGAAGTGGTGTTGGCCCCATCTCGAATTATCAAGCGATACCTCACCTCCTGGTTCTTCTTCGACTTGGTGTCCGTCATGAATTTGGCTGTGGATTACGAAAATGTGGTCGTGCACGATTACTTGAACGTCAAGGATATTTCGAGCACTGAAAAGGATTATCTTCCAAAACTCTGGATATTTCCATATTGTTTCAAAATAATTCGACTGCACTACGTGTTCACTTACACAAGCACTTGGTGCAAGATTTTGAATTTGCAACGCATCGGCCGAAGAGGTATATATTTTCTTAGCTTTAGGTCATCGTTATCATTATTACCTTCTTATCTCTTCAAAAGTCATATTGTTTAGCAGAGTGTAAAATCAATAATGAATGACAAAATCAATGTAATGTTGGTTTTCGTATCTGAAGGATTGTTTAATTCTTTCTCCATTTTTAATGTCTACAAACGTCGACAATGATGGAATGTACTGAAGATGTCAGTTGCATCATTAATATTATTGCCCTGACAACTAGTTAAACGTCCAAGCCTAAACTTCCTTGAAAGTACAAAGTGAAACAAAGTGGTATTGGTAGTATTGTTGGAGATGGGGTTTTACAGTTTTGGTGATGAAGATAGTAGTAGTAGTGGCACTGGTAGTTGTCCTGTACTTTAGAAGTGATGGTAATGATGGACTTAGTGTTGGTGGTAGTAATTGCGGTGATGGGGTTTGATAGTGGTGTGGTAATGGTAGTATTGTAAGGAGCGGTGGTGATAGTTGTGGTGATGGTAGAAAAGGAAGAAGTGGTAGAGGCGATGGCGGTAGTAATGGTAGTAGTAGTAAATGTAGTGGTAGTAATGGTAGCATTAATGGTAGTAGTAATAATAGTAGTAGTAGTGAGTGATAGAAGTAATAATAGAAGTAGTAGTAACACTAATAATAGTAGTAATAGCAATAGAAATAGTAGTAGTAGTAGTAGTAGTAGTAGTAGTAGTAGAAATAGTACTAGAAATAGTGGTAGAAGTACTAGAAGTAATCGTGCAGAAGTAGTAATAATAGTAGATATAATAATAGTAATAGTAATAGTAATAATAGTAGTAATAGTAATAGTAATAATAGTAGTAATAGTAATAGTAATAATAGTAGTAATAGTAATAGGATTAATTGTAGTAGTAATATTAATAGTAGTAATGGTGGTAATAGTAGTAATGGTAGTACTAGAACAAATCAATGTCAATATATGTAGATTGGCGCACGACTTACTAACGGAAGCGATAAGGAGACTAAAAGTTGACTTAATCCTCATCAGTGAACCCAACAAAAATACATAATTATGGCTATAAACAAAGGTTGGTACCTCGATCGGAACTTAGACTCAGGCATCATAGTAACAGACCCCTCCACTTGGATCACAGAGTATGGATATGGCGAAGGATTCGTAAGGGTTAGAGTGAAAGGGCTGTACATCTGCAGCTGCTACATAACGCCAAACACAAACATAGAGGTATTTTCCCAATTCCTGGATGCGCTCGAAATAGAACTTAGAGGGAAAGGCACTGAAATAATAGTGGCTGGCGACTTCAACGCGAAGTCTGCGGACTGGGGATCTCCAAAAGAAAACCCTCGGGGGAGAATGGTTACAGAATGGGCAGCAGCACTCAAAATAACCGTCATGAATACAGGAACAAAACCCACATTTGTAAGAGGCACCAAACATCATTTATTGATATATCACTCTGTTCCGACAACCTAGCAAAACGCATCGTAGAATGGAAGGTCTTAGATGAAGAAACAGCTAGTGACCACAGATATATATCATTCAAAATATCTAAAGCGCAGCAAGGCAAAGAATTACTGAGAACCTCCCCTCCGTTGGTAAAACTTGACAAAACGCAACTCTAACGTGCTCTACAAGACAGTGCATCCGGAAAGTCCAACCATACACCTATAGGGTGCGAGAAACGGTTACAGAAAGCATGCAAAAACTACAAGATAGCTAGAAGAGCCAACAAAATGGATCTTTCATGGTGGGGCCCCGAACTCTCCGCCCTAAGAAAGGAGGTTCTTGCCGCTAGAAGAAATTACTAAAGGCAAAAAAGGAAACATTACCCGGGGGAATTAGGATTAGACCTCTATAAGAAGCTAAAAAAGAACCTCGTCAAAATGATTGCCCAAGAAAAACGGAAGTGTTGGCTTCAGCTATGTCAGAATATTGAAGCGAATGTGTGTGGGGATGGCTATGGAATCATCATGAAAACACTGCGTGTTAATGAGCCTAGAGTACATATGACTCTAGAAAGAAGACTGGATATCATCGACCCACGACACACTAAGAAAATATGGAATGTCAAAAACGACACCGAGGAAATTCCAGCACTGACAGAAAGTAAGGTCCAGCACGCGGCCAAGAAACTAAAAGAAGGTAAAGTCCCAGGACCAGACGGAATACCGCCGGAAGCAGTGAAGATGCTGGTCGATGTGGACAAGGAGTACACAAAGCGTACCTTAGAAACATTAATGAAGCAAGGTACCTTCCCACACTTCTGGAAAAAGGCCAGGATACTACTTATACCCAAACCCGGACTGAAGAGCTACAGACATATATGCCTGCTGGATACTCTCGGCAAGCTGTATGAGCATGTGCTTCTAGAAAGACTAAATGACGAAATCAGTAGAACAGGAAACTTAAGCGACAGACAGTATGGCTTCAGAAAACACAGATCGACATATGGAGCTATTGACAATGTTCTTAGCATAGCTAGGAAGACAAACGACCAAGGACTGTTATGCGCATTAATACTCCTCGATGTAAAAAACGCATTCAATAGTGCGTCGTGGTCTTATGATTATGACAGAGTTGGAGGATAGGGGTATAGCATGCTACCTTAATAACATTATTGGTACGTCCTTGTCCCAAAAAGTGATAAGTGTAGGAAAGGGCAAGAAAATAGAAATGACAGCAGGAGTCTCACAGGGTTGAGTTCCGGGACCAACACTATGGAATGTAATATACGATGGAGTCCTCCGCAGATGACCTAGCAATCGTAGTTACAGCAGAAGCGATAGAAGAACTCACATTCAAAAGCAATGCAACACTACATATAGTGAACACATGTATGAAAAAAACTCGTTAACCCTTGCACACCATAAAACAGAGGCCGTACTTTTGCCAGGAAAACGTTGACCTAAACCTGCATTTTTCAAGATTCAAGACGCAGTTGTAAATACGGCCAAAGCAGTGAAATATCTAGGAGTTGTGATAGACCAGAGATTGACTTTTGAATACCACTGTAATATGATCACGGAAAAGGCAGCGAAGACAATTGGCGCACTAAGCAGACTGATGCCAAATATCGGAGGCCCCAGCCAAGAAAAGAGAAAAATTCTGAGCTCAGTAATTCACAGTATACTACTCTACGCTGCACCTATATAGGCAGAATCATCACAACTGAAATATAACAAGGCAAAACTCTTCATGACACAAAGAAAAATGGCATTGCGAATTATATGTGCACATAGAAGTTTCCGCTGAAGCTGCATTGGTTCTAGCAGGGCTCATTCCAATGCACATTTTGGCCCAGGAACGTAAGACAATATTTCAAGCAAAAGAGGAAGATATGATAAAAGAGGAGACCCGGGAACAATCGTATAAAAAGTGGCAGAACGAGTGGGACAACACGACTAAAGCTCCATGGACACGTCGCCTGATCAAGCCCTGGGTGACTCGCAAGCATGGAGACTTAAATTACCATACCACCCAATTTCTGACAGAGCATGGTAATTTTGGAGTATACTCACAGAGAAGTGGCAAAACGATAGATGACCTATGTCGTTACTGCAAGGCAACAGACAGCAGAACAAACAGCTTTTCACTGCAGCAGATGGGAACAACTTACACTTAATATTAATCTACAACTGGGAGAAAACCTGACGGCAGACAATATTATAAACAAAATGATTAAAAGCAAAAGACTCTGCAGCAAAATCAGGAAATACTTGTCTACCATTATAGGCAGAAGAAAAGACGAAACAGACACCAGAAGTAATCAGAAGTAAATGAGTGATAGCAAAAGTAACTGAAGCAAAACCACCAAAAAAATCATTTACAAATATCAGCACGAATAGGACAAAAGAGACACAAGAAGTAAACTCCCGAGCCCCTAATCACCACGGTGCACGGGGGAACTAGGGAGACACGAATTAGAAGACAGCCCACTGCCCCCGACGCGATGCCAGACCGGCGGTTTCGAAGGCAGTAAGAAGGGCAATTCAACATAGCCTCGTGCTCAGCTAGCAAACATCGACTACACCAAAAAAAGTAGGAGTAGTAGTAGAAGTAGTAGTAGTAGTAGTAGTAGTAGTAGTAGTAGTAGTAGTAGTAGCTGTTGTGGTAGTAGTAGTAGAAAAAGTAGTAGTAGTAGTTCTAGTAGTAGGTAGTATAAGTAGTAAGTATTGGAAATCATAGTTTTCATTTAGCTTAATAAGTCCTATACATTTTAAAATAACGATAATTGGAGAAAAAAGTTAATGACATTAAGCAAACATAATTCTATTTTCTTATATTTTAATATAGAAAACCGATGATTGGCGTAATTTTGAAATAAATATGGAAAAAATGCTTTATTTTACCCATTTTGCTTAAAAAAATTTCAAGACAAGCAAACCTAACATTCATGTTAAGCAATCAAAAAGGCATTTAATACCTAAATTTAAAACGTACACCAAAGTCTACTTTCTACCATTTCACTAGACTAATACCTTCAAAATTAAAATCGTAGCTGTAACTAAATATAACAATTTTAATTGAAATAATAGTTATATTATGAATAATTTTCCTCACATTTATTGCGTGTTTTTCCATTATAAATTAAAACTGAAATCAAAATTTTAATTTTTCTAACAAATATTTTTATAAAAGTTAAACCAGTGTTTGATACAGAACTCCCACCCCAAAATATCAAGTGGAAATTTCAGAGAAAGTAAAACACGCATAAGAGAAAACACTCCCCCAAAAAATGCAATATAAAGCCACAAAGATTTTCCGTAAAATTGTTGAAATCTAAAGAAACAAAATTATTTGAATTATTGATTTAAAGGTAAAATTAACTTCACAGTGAAAAATAAAATTTTCTACGATTTACGAATCTGGTCTTCAGAGTAGTTAAGGGAAAAGAGCAACAATATCTCACTTTGTATTTTATGGTATAGAAAACACAACTCGTTTCTAAACTCGTAAGGCTCAAAGATGAATCGTTTCTGAGTTATGAACAGTTAAAATTACAATTGACCCGTTTGTTTCATTTGAAAGCCCTTTTATGCACGCTTGCATGATTCGTGCTTTTTGAGCTGCAGCTATCCTGTACGTGATCCTGTTCGCGGGATTCATCATTTGGGCCACGATCTACAGCGTTCAGATCCCAATGATTATTCGCGGGACCAAACTGTTCGAGAAGGGCAGCGAATCGTGGCTGATGGACCCGGAGTTGGGCTTCTTCGACGTGGACCAGCCGCATCTGATGTTGCGCCAGCTGCTTCTCAGCTTGAACCGCGTGGTGGGCGTGGCGAGCTCCCACATCCCCAACTTCTCCTCCCACACCCCACGGATGACGATGGAGGACACTCTGCTGCTGCTCCTCATCATGTGGATCAGCACTGGCTTCAAGGTACTCATAGGCAAAGCGCATCCACGGTATGACGCTCAGCGTCCACATTTAAAGGGGACGAGGGTGATGTTGCTTTAAGTAACTAGGAGGGGATGACGATGGAGGACACTCTGCTGCTGCTCCTCATCATGTGGATCAGCACTGGCTTCAAGGTACTCATAGGCAGAGCGCATCCACAGTATGACGCTCAGCGTCAGCATTTAAAAAGGACGAGGGTAATGTTGCTTTAAGTAACTAGGAGGGGATGACGATGGAGGACACTCTGCTGCTGCTCCTCATCATGTGGATCAGCACTGGCTTCAAGGTACTCATACGCAGAGCGCATCCACAGTATGACGCTCAGCGTCAACATTTAAAAGGGACGAGGGTGATGTTGCTTTAA
>BLKR01016187.1:0-34608 GCA_011170035.1 Teleogryllus occipitalis | reverse complement strand
AATTGATGCAATTCGTATCGAAAGGACCTAGAGGTGCTACAGAATGGCACAGACTTTCTCGTAGTAAAGTTTTCTAATTTCCTTGATGTGGACGGGTACTGTGCAGTCTTGTTCCTCCTTCTGACCAGATTCCATGTGTTACGGCCCATCTATCATTGCCATTTGGTTTTCTCCTTTTCTAAGGAAAGTTTCAACCTATTTCTTTTTAATATCTTCTTGATACGGAAAAATAAAACTATTTGATGCGATATTGTATCACTACTATCACATGGTGTAAAGAAGCATTTTCGACCCACTTTGGAAACTTCCAAATTTACTTCACACTCCGGAATAAAGTTTTTACAACTCACCGTCCTATCAATACAAGCTATCATACCAAATGCCCAAGTCTTTCGCAGCGCTTATATGCCAAAACCAGGGTTGCCACGCGTCCTACAATCACAATGAAAGTCCTACGTCCTACTTTGAAAATAAAATATTAAATTGGTTTTTAAAAGTCTGTTAAATCGATTTCTAACCGCCCAGATATGATTTTATGAACACAATAACATTCATTTATGAACCCAACAAAAAAAATGCATTTTACTACAAACTTCGATTTTTAGTCACTGCAGTAAGCGCTAGTACCACTCCGTTTGGATTCGAATTGTGATGTTGAGGTCAAATGATTTATGGTTCCAAGAAAATTTATTTTAACCAATATTTTTGCGAATCGCAAAACCCACGGTTGTATAGCACTACATGTGCAGTTTTAATTCAATTATTTAAATTATTTGAACAAATATTTGCAAACAATTGGTAAGTTACAAATTATTGTATTACGTTTATAATGATTATATATATATATATATATATATATATATATATATATATATAATTATTGTAAGAAAATAAAAGCTGATATTAACAATGATATTTTTTAATAACCTAAAATTAGCTCAATACACGTATCAATCCAACATAATTTTACTTTTAGGTGGATAAAACTTCTATTTGCACTGTTTTTTATTGAATTTGAAAGTAATTTTTTCAGATTTGAACTGTAAGTTCAATATATTTTAAAATGTATTATCAGGTCGTTACAAATGAAATGACCGATATTTTTATTTATATTCATGTATAATTAAGGAATTTCATTTGCAACGATCTAATATAACAAAATAATTATTTTCTGTATAAATTTTGATGTATATTCAATTGTATTTTAGATATTAAAGATGTAAAAATTGACACTTCAAATAAGAAAAGGAAATGTCATTTTCATGACAACTAGTTACAAGAAAATAAAAGGCTTACAAAAGTAAACGATTCTCAAAGCCTATGCAAATAGTGTTTAAATACATTTTCCATTGAATTAAAAGGTGTCTCTGCCATCAAGCAGCATGAAAATAGTGAATATCATCGCTCGAAGATGAAAACATCGGCTAGTTCTCAATTGATGGAAAACTTCATTAAAAAGGATACTCCTGAAGAATTACACGTTATTGCAATTGAACTAGCTCACATATATCATACAGTAAAACATAACCAATGCTATAATTCGTTAGATTGTTTGATGAAACTTGTTCTTAAAACATTGACAAAAGATAACAACTCTTGCAAAATTTCTTGTGGAAGAACAAAATCACAGGCAATTGTTGAAAACGTGTTAGGACCAAAAATATTAGAAGACGTGATTATCGAAATAAGAACGAATGATTCGTATTTTTTCATTATGACTGATGCATCTAACAAGAAAAAAGGAAGTTTTTCTCATTAGTGGTACAGTATTTTTCACAAAAGGATGGTTTGCAGCAAAATATCATTGATTTTCACGAAAATTGCGATGAACTACAGATGGCATGTTTGCTTGCATCATTATTTGTTTTAAAGATTTAGAATTAGGTTTTTTAAAAAGTTACAGCTCTAAGCGCTGACAACGCTAATTTCGGTTGTATTCATTCGCTCTTCGTCAACTTACAAAAGTAAATCCGAATATTGTAAAAGCTAATTGTCACGCGCACATATTGCATAGTAGACTTTGATGGAACTCACAAAATCGAGGATGTTCTAGAAATAAAACAAATAGGTAATTACATAATGAAATCAGAAAGAAGAAAGAAATCCAAGGGCCCCCTTCAATGTTACCGGTGTTTAGATTTTGGGCACAGTAAAAACAACTGTAATCATACAATTTCGTGCGTTTTGTGTGCAGGTGATCACCTATCAGCAGTGAACAAAAGAAATCCCCCCCCCTAACTTGTAAACTTTGTCTAGAGAAGCATAGGGCTAACCTCAGATCAGTATAATGTCCATACTATCGAAAAATGTTGAAAAGTAAAAGAAATAATCCAAATGTCAGACATAGGGGCAATCCTATTCCCCCGCAATTCAATATAACAAATTTTCCAATACTACCTCCAACCAACAATGTACCTAATTTCACAAAGGCGATAAATAACAACCACCAACGAAACACAACAAACACAAATCACCAACAACGTAACAACCAACAAGCAAACGGAAACTATAACAACTTCAATATTGGTAATTCATTCATACAAAACATCACTCATTTTATAACCAACCATAATATTAATTTTATGAATTCACTAATACCAACAATTATACAGAATATTCAACACTCAATTGCTGTGTCATTAAACAACAATTATGAATCACCACAATGATTTAATTATACTAAATTGGAATGCCAATGTCAACAAAAAAGCCGGCATTATCAACAAAAAAGCCGAATTACAACACTTTCTACATGCTAACAATTGATTTAGCATGCTTCACAGAATCGCATCTCAACCCAAAATCCCCATGTTTTCTACAGGGATACTAAACCATCAAAGAAGACAGACAAAACTCGAAAGGAGAAGGTGTTATAATATTAATAAAAAAACAGCATACCATATCACCAAATTTCTCTACCATACACGCCCGGTCTCGAAAAAGCAGGAATAAATGTAAAGTATAACAGGACATTAACAATAGTGACTGCATATAAACCTCCAAATCTAAAAATCAATTACAGCAACTTCTCCACATTATTACAACTATCAAGTCCATTCATTATGGTGATCTCAAGTCCAAACATACCTCATGGGGATGTCGGTCTACGAATCCCGCTGGCAAATATAAGGAAAGGGATATAAAAATAAAGGATAGGGAATAAAAAGGAACCTAAATCTCAACATATTAGCACCAACCGAACCCACTTACTTCCCATATGACCCAAACAAAAGTCCAGACATACTTGACATAGCAGTCTCAAATATTAAAACACAATTCATATCTATTACGTATCATGAACTAGAATAAAAAAAACTTACCAGTAATAATATCAACTCGCGTAGAAAAATCTCCATCTTCCTCACCCACCTTAAATACTTACAACATTAATTGGAAGTACTTTAAAGGAACTGAAAAAAAGTCCATACCTTCATTTCACAACCTGAATTCTCCCCAAGAAATTAATCAAGCCATCACGACCCTCAACAACATAATAATCAGTACAAATTAACAACAGTCACATTAAAAAATCTTAGATACTAACAAAATACTACATAAACCGCTCCCATCTAATATAATTAACTTAATCCGTATAAAAATTAAACAAGACGACTTTGGAGATCCTTAAGAATCCCTTCTTTAAAAAAAGAACTAAATCTGTTAAATAATATTTGTAAAAAGCTTCTCAATAAATATTAACAAGAAAAATACAATTTCTATATCAATAACTTAAGTACTAAAAACAATTCACTACGGCAATTTAACGAAAAACTCTTAAAAAAAGAACAAGTATTCCTCCATTAGAAACTAGTGATGGTAAAAAATATTCCCCCAATTGAAAAGGCTGAAATACTAGCCTCCCACTTTGTTGACACATTTATTTATTTATTTAGTCAAAAACTGTATGTGACGTATGGGCGAGAAATTCATCTGCGTACGCTTTCTTCAGTTTCAGAATCTCTTCCCAACAATTTAACTATAAGTAGTTGAAAGATGAAATAATAATAATAATAATAATAATAATAATAATAATAATAATAATAATAATAATAAATTTAAAAAAGCGAGAGATTAACATTTCAAAAGCAAGATATTTTCGTTGCCGAATTATAGAAAACTTATTTGTAACGGTAAACGAACGACGAGATTTGATTTTTCTATATTACTAACAAATTAGAAACTCGCCCTAAGCTTTACTACCACTACAAGCAAAAGGAAAGCTCAACAAAATGTGCGCATAGTGAAGCTACATTTACGTCCAGAAACAAATCAAGGGGCCATCTCAGCATTTGCTCAATGGATCAGGGAAACTGAACAAAAACCCGATCGAGATGGAGGTCATTGACCCGGAAGATGAAGTACATTGTTACAGGCATTTAAATCTTTTTTTTAAATTATACAATGCAAATGTAAACTAAATCATGATACTATATCTTGATATTATTAAAGTAAACATTATTTACCCCCAAAAACTCCCCTAAAGACCCCAAACACGATGAAATTCTGAAAATGTTCAATGCTTCCCTATATAATGTTCCTCACCCAATATAATTCGTATCCCTTAATGAAATAAGAAAAATAATAAAGGATATGCCAAATAAAAAAGCACCAGGCCACGACCGGATCAATGCAATCATTTTAAAAAATCTACCGGAGAACGCCATTGCCTTTCTAAATAATATTTACAATTCTATTTTGAGAACAGGGTAGTTTCCTCAAATATGGAAACACCCGGTCATTCACCCAATAGCTAAACGAAACAAGAATCACTCAAAAGCAGAAAATTAAAGACCTATCAGCCTGCTACCTATAATGTCAAAAATCTTAGAGAAATTAATACTCATCAGATTGAAAAAACATACAAGAAAACAAACAGTATACCTCAGCATCAGTTCGGCTTCAAATCACAATACTCTACCACCCACCAACTACTAAGTCTTATGGAACACATTCACACTGCATTCCAAAAGGGACAACATACCATAGCTGCATTTGTAGACATCTCGCAAGCATTCGACAGAAAATTGTGACCTCTACTCAGGCTGGGTGTGAAATGTTCATGGATTCGGGGCTCTCCCTTTTGAAGATTTTGAAAAAAGTAACACAAAGTCGTAGTCACAGAACATTTATAATTGGACGTTTCCTTGAGCATTTACCAAGATATAGAATGTCATTTCATAAACACCCATAGCAAAATGAACAAACATTGTACAATATTAAAAAAAATAACCCAAGAAAAAACAAGTTTTCCTCAAATATAAACAAAACTTTGTTTTGTTCTGGAGACAATCATTTTATCCACTTACTAGTTTTCTTATGACTAAAGCAAGAATTGAACATTAGCACTAATCAGACTTCAAAAAGTAAAGAATGACATGACAGTGATGTAATATTTAATCAATATTATCACATTCCTTATTGCACTATCAAACTGGTGCTTAAGCATTAAAAACAAAAATTGAATTATTAATTTTTTTAAGTGCAGCATTCATTACAGGTTATTTTTCTCTTAAATGACCCTTAAAGTACATCTCACCTTGAGGACAAAAAATGAAGCAAGTGACTGTCTCTTCAGAACACTGTTCAGTCTCCGTGTCAACACCACAAAGACATTTAAACTAACAAAATAAACTACAAATGACAAACACATGTTATCACCTCAGATCAACATGAACCTATTCTTAAAATTACAAGTGTTTAAATGTTGTGCTGAAATAAATGTAGAAATGTAACACATTCTGACTCGTATCATACTAAGCTTCTACATGAGCAGTACAACATGATAAATCATCTAGTTTTGCACACATTAAGAGAATGCTACAAGCAAAGATGAATCATAAATATGAATGTCTCATAACGTACGATTCTTAATTTTAATCAATGCACAATTTGCAATACATTAAAGTAACATAATAAATATAATAACATTCTTTAATAACCTTGTTTTGTTCGGAAGATAATGGTATGCACCACGATTTGTTCAACAAGACTGCCCTACCCCGAACTTTCAAATTGGGAAGGCTGCCCTCCCTTCGTTGCATATCACCTGATCTACGTGCCATTGCACAAGCCAACTCGGTTTGTAAGTGCGAGCATCTGCTTATCAAAAATAAACAATAGCCTCTATTACAGTGACTATTACATCAGCACTGACATAAGCTTTTTGCACTCTGTCTTCTTTTAAACATCTCTATTGAATGTTTATAGTTTCAATTTAACAATTACATTCTATCAACAGAAGCACTGATCACAATCTATAATGTTTAAACAAAATGTACAGTACAAATACCTCTTTTCTCAAGATAACCTCACTCCACGACATCTGACGAACGACAAAAGTCTCTCGCCTTCCTCCTGCCCCCGTGACGTCAAAGGGACGGTAGGGAAACCCCCCTACCTCCTCTACACCCCTCTTGCTGGAGAAGCTGGTGTCGTCAGCGGCGGCGGCGGCGAATTCGTAAGTCGAATATTTGAATGGTCACAATATGGCATCCAGCTCTCTATTTTAAATTAATTTCAGTAGGTACACTGAAATATCTATTATTTTTTATCCTTAGCTATATCACAAATAGAACTCTCTCAGTGTCAGTCGAAGGTCACTGTTCTCATCCAAAAAAAAAAATTGCTGCTGGGGTTCCCTAAGTTTCACCACTTCCCCCTTGTTGGTCAATATATACACCGCAGATACTCCTTTTTCAGCACAAATAAACACTGCTCAATTTGCCGATGACACTGCACTCTACATCTCAGGGTACTCTTTAAGAAGTCTTCAAACACAGCTTGAAAATCATTTAAATTTTCTCGCAAATTGGGCTAATATCTTGAAAATAAAGTTGAACCCAACAAAATCTGTAGTAAAAATATTCACACTAAAACCATTTATACCACCATCTTCCACTCTTCATAAATAACGACACCATCAATTGGACACCAACAAATAAAACAATAAAATACTTGGACTTCGATACTCGACTCAACTGAAAGTAACATATAGAGGTAAAAAAACTCAGCAAGCTAAAACTAAACTAATTCAACTACGACCCTTACTGAATGAACACAGTCACCTCTCCACATCTAATGCACTATTACTCTACAAATCAATAATCCGGCCAATTGTACTTTGCTATGTTTGCCCCATCTGGACCAACGCTGCCAATACAAACCTAAACAAAATTCAAGTGATCTAAAATAAAATCTTAAGATTAATCATAAAAGCACCTTGGTTCAACAAACTGCATAATGATTTGAATACAAACACAATAAAAAATCAAATAGCCTACCTCGCACACAATTTTTATACAAACCTTCCACAAATACAACCATTATCCTTCAATAAATCCTTCAAAAAAACCCAATTATCCAACAAGAATTAATAAGAGATATCCACTTCATACGTTCTATAAAATGTTTGCAAACCTGGAATAATACTTATCTGAGGTGCTTCCTGCTTCCTCTCCCACTTTTTTTAAAATAATTGTAATTTGTATAATTTTAAGTTAATTCAAGCTAGTATAAGATATATTAAGATCATCAAACATTTGCACAGTTACTATGTAAACTGAACAATGTAATGTCATCCAATAGAAAAAAAAAACATATTGCATAATGCGTTGAGATATGCTTTGGAAGACTTGTCTGTAGACATTGAGAACCTTGTTTTAAAAATCAACGCACATTTTAGTTTGTCATCGGTATGTCGAAGTGAATTTCAAAGCTTTTGCGAATTTTTAAATGTCGCATTTACTGATTTTTCACTCCATGTTGTAACTCGATGGTTATCGTTACAACCTTATGTAGAAAGATTGTTACGAGAATGGCCGGTATTGATTTCATATTTTCACAGTAATGCTAAGAACTTATTTGTAGCTTTAAAAAACGCTTTGCATTTTAAAAATGAAGAAATCCCTGCGACAATTGAGATGAATCTATTGTTTGCCAATCACTTTCTAGCAGTTTTTGAAAAGCCCATTAAATTATTCCAAAAAGTTAGTACCACAATTATTGACTTGTACTAGTACGCGATTTTGAACGACTTCAATCAACAACTCTCCTCTAGGATAGAGAAACAGTTTTTCGGGTACGAAGTCATGGAAAAACTGAAAGACGACTTTTTATGAAAATCAAAAGATTGAAAAATAATTTTCGAATGTTTATAGCAAAGCTTCTCTTATGTGGAAAAAAGATTTGAATTCGATGAACAGTCTGTAATCGAAAAGTTTTCAAAGCTTAAAGTTAATAATTCAGAACTGCTAGAATCTGAAATGTTTGCTGAAATTGTGGAACTATTACATATTTCAAACATAAACATGAACAAGTTGTTTGATGAGATTGTATTTATTAACGAACATTTAAAACATCTTGTTAACTCACCTCATTGACAAACAAAATACTGTACGACCGACAGATGGACTTTTATTTTCCAAACTAAAAGTTCAGATAACAGTCACAACTTGTACAAAATTATGCCTTACATACTAAGTATGCCCCCATCATCATCATTTATAAAACGAGTATTTTCTATAATGATTAGAAAATGGACCAATGAAAGACATAAGTGTTCAATTAAGTTAATCAAAGCGGAATTGCTTGTAAGCGTTAATTGTAAAGAACTTTGCGTATAATTTTATGAGAAAGTTCGAAACAACATCCATTTCCTATTGTCCTACATTAAGCATCTTAATACGTGGCAACCCTGGTCAGAACAGAGAGAATTAGCCTTATACAAGCTTTAGTTTTTGACTGGAATTGCACACACCTATATATCTTACACCGTGGTGAGATCATATACTTTCAATGAAATTACGAGACGCGAGAAAAAAGAAACAGAAGCAACCGAGGCTCTCTGGTGATCACCATAAACTTGCGATTAACCGCATGCCTATGTAAATAAGGTGTTAATTCAGTTTAATAAGAATAAATTGTTGGTCACACTCATTTGAAAATCGATGTTTGCACGCTTAAGAACGAAATTGTGAGAAGTTGAACGTAAGAACGTAGGTGCTTTCATTCTCAAGCAACTATTTAGTTTATTTCGTACTCACGTTCGGCACTCCGTTACTTCCATTATTCACTTGAAGTTCTTCCAATTTAATAGTCTCTTCTTCTGTGAGTGGAACTACACCATGCGGCGTCTCTCGCACCCAAGCTTCCATCTTCTTCTATCTTGCCAATCATCATCTTCGATGTGACGATCTCTCATTGTCTGTCGCACACCATCATACCACGTGAGTCTTGGTCTACCTCTCTTTCTGGCATTGGCACCTGCCACCTCCAAGTTTTTAATGGCCATCTTTCCTCCGGCATTCTTCTAAGGTGACCATACCATTTTAACCTTCTCCCTTCTATTGTATCCATTATATCCGACATGACACCCATTTGCTGCTTTATATTTTCATTCCTGATTCTTTCCATTAACGTTACACTACAGCTGCGTCTCCAAAACTCCATTTCCATAGCCTTTAACTTTTTCTCATTACTTTTTGAGATCTCCAACAACTGAGCACCATACAGAGATATACTTTCCACAATTGCTTTATAAATTCTAATTTTCACTTTATTAGAAATATTTTTGTTCCATATTCTTGAATGTAATTGCCGAATAGCAGATTCGGATTCGGATTCCATTGTGGCTATGCCTTGCCCATTCCAAGTTCCAAAATTCAAATACCTATTTCGAAGGCCAAGTCGTCGTCGTAGACTAGCATAATTACGAGGCTTATTGCTTGAGACTCGTGCATGTTGAGTTTTTTCTGAGTGATAGGGTGCAGGCCCAACATCTCAACCCACAACTTGGAGGACCAGGGATTTATTCTCGAGGTTTCCTTCCTCTAACCTTTTTGATCATCCAAGGTTTTTGAGAGATAAGGATTTATAATTTCAAACATTTTAATACTTTCTATTTTAACTACAGAATATTCAAACATTCTGCTTGACCTTGAAAGTAAGAAATGACTATTTTTAGCTATATTTCGGTTGTAGATCATTCCTCCTGATAGTCCAAGAAGAATCGACAGCATAATAAGATTCCATTTGCCTCGATATATCTTTTTCAGAGCTGAAAAATCCTGAAGAAAGTCTTCCCCGCGCTCATCACTTGCTGGAAAGAAATCTAGCTGCTTGTGCAGGAACTGTGCTTTTAAGGACATAGTTTTAAAAGATGCCATAAGAGGATTGAGAATATCTTGGTAATTTTCCGCCTTTCGATTTCACAAGAAATTACAACATTTTTGAATGCATGCGAAGCTGCTTTCTCCAGTGGATACAATAATTCTTTCATCAATAATAACTATAATCGTTTCATCATGCATTAATGATCGTATTTGTGGACCCACAAATATTCCTTCTTTAATTTTTGCATCTCTCAGTAATTCGCGTTCAGGCCATTCTTTTTTAATGTGATGTTTTTTCTGTCCCTACCGCCCTAATCCCGCAAGAAACAGCAGTACTTTGCGTAACCTAGTTGCAAACCAATATAACAAATATTCCACTCACACACTGCATATTGAAGCTATTCAAATATAAATTTCAAGTTTTCATATGTTTGTTTCATACTAGCAGAGTGCACCACGGGTACTGACGAGGATTTATTGTCACTATGCAGAAGTACGGTTTTCAAACTAATTGTAGATGAATAAGTAAACAAGCGCCATTCTATTAGAAATGTTTACTTCCAAGTGCTCTGCAAGAGAAGAAATATTACTACAAAACACTAAGACATTTTCTTCAGAAAAATAGTTTTTAAATTTAAAATGATTATTACGATAAGTACATATCTTTTTATTCTTTTTAAGATTTAATTCTTTCAGCTGGAAACCGATCATTTCAAACTTTTCAGATTACATAAATTTCCTATGAGATCTTTGAGATCTCCCTGAGTCAATAAATGAGGCTCAAATGAAAAACTTTGTTCAAAATTTGTATATCCAGAAGAATCCTTCTTTTTCTTCCATACTTCTATCAGAATCTGAACTCTCGGCATCTAATGTCACGTGCTCTGGAGGCTTGTATATTGGCAATTCTTCGCAGTGTAGATCTTGAAGTTAGGGTACACCACTGTATGTTTTGCTTTTGACGTAATTCCTGTAATGTTTGTTAATCAGAAATATGAGTGAGAGGATTGAACATTGGGTTCCCTCTGTAGTGTCATGTCGCTAAAACCAGCGTGGGCATGCGGCGTGCTGCGCACCGGATGCGTAGACAATGGCAGAAGCTATGACGCACGGGTTTTTTCCGACGGGGTGCGCGGGCGTAAGGGCGGAGGCAATGGAGGCGGCGGGCAGCGTCGCGAGGGATATTTAAGGGCTGTGAGAAAAAAAGCTCTTCCTTCTTTGAGACAGCGGCATCGGCAGCGTAGGTCGTCAGTGAGAGGTGCGTGCGTGCACGCTGCGAAAGAGCCGGCTGCTATTTTCGTGACTAGTGAGACATGTAGTCGGTCTCAGAGCAGGCGGTACTACGCACGGCGAAACATTAGGTAGTATGTTGCGGTGTGGTAGCCGTTGTAAATATCTCTCCTAGCAGTGGGGTCTACTTAGTTAGTTAATTGTATACAGTGCATTGGTTATTTGTGACTACGGTCTAAATTGTGAATAAACCTGCCGTTATTACAACCCACTCTCGTCTGTGTACTGATTACACCCGTATGACGCCACACCTCCAAATTACAGGGAATGCAAATGGCATGTGGCGAGTGCCACTTTTCCATGCAGTGTGAAGCCTAGAACACGATCAACAACAGATATGCGGCGGGGACAAGATCTTGTTTGATCCCCAATTTACACCCAAAATCAAGTTCATAGGACTTTTTCACTAATGGAGTAAGGTCTTTGGGTCGTGAGCGCCACTTCACCACATACATAACTAAAATTGTTTAGAATATTTTTAAAAAATATATGCATTTTTAACAAATGACAAACTAACGACTAATTAAAATAAATAAATAAATATGTAATTATGAAATACATAATCATTCAAGCACACAAACCACTCACAATTACGCGCTCACAACTATCTCACATCTTAGTTCTGATGAAAGTGTGCAATTCTAGATCACGTATGTAGTACATGTTGTAATGAACCGTCCTCCTCATATCTATAAAATAACTATAATCGCCCCTCGTTAGGCGCACCAAAATATGTAATGAACCACTACCTGCTCTAGATCAACTATAATATTTATAATCGCCCGGCGTTATAACGCCAAAATAATAACCAAAACCCGCTCTTATCAATTGCCCTGGTTATACTCGGCTTCCACCTCCAAGGTTGCCCGTCGACTAGCTGCCCCCCCAGAACTTCCGATATTTTCCTACTTACACATAAAATCTGGGTGTGAGGTGGTGGCTGACCTGTACAGGATCTAACAACTATTCGGGCACGTGGGCGTAGGTCATTAACTAGCTACATGTAACAATTAAACTACGTTCGTTTAATTTAATGTCGAACCAAGTGATGTTCGCCATTTATTTTCTGTAATTCCTGTGCTAGTCGTTATTTCAGTTTGTGTATATATATATATATATATATATATATATATATATATATATATATATATATATATATATATATACACAAACTGGGGTCGTTGCTCTCCCATGACTCACATAAAACACTTAACGACAAACAAAGTAAACACATAAACACATCAACGATATAATACCCTTAAATTACATGACACAAAATCCAAAATATTTCCATTCATACTGACAATTATAAATAAACTCATTCACACCCGAATGCGCATTCTGCCTGTATATCTATTGAATCTATTTTACGTTAAGACAGAACTTGATCTTGTACAGAAGCTAATTTTAATCTCTCTTCTCCTTCAAAATGTGAATTTCATAACAAAAAAAACAAAGTTTCATAACTTCCCTTTTGCCGAAAACGCTGTAATCCGCAGCAAACCATTGTTGCGCGCCGTCCTCGATGTATATTACGCAGCATCCTCCAAATCCATCCTCCCGCAGCATTTCTCCATCCCCACACATTACCAAAATTTTCTTGAACTCGCTAATATCTTCTTAGCATGTCCTTTCATTCCCCTATCATCCTATTTCCATTACGCAACTAATAACGCGATTATCTGTCTATCGCGTGCTACATTTCCTCCAAAATGTCCTATTGTTGAATATACTGCGACACATAAAATATTTCCGCGTTACGCATTGTTATTACGAACATCATTGCCTAAACACACTATACCCATTCATGTTCACCGTGTTTCTCGCACAATTGCATACTAAATTTTTTATCTTTTTTCGGAGCGTTCTTCCCCACGTCTGACTTCGAGCTTGCTACGCATCATCTTCCTGTCATTGTTGCGTGGTGTCTTCAACTTTTTTTTCTGGAACATTTACCGATCGCTTACGTGTCTTTACCAAAAATATCATACCATTTTACTTAATTCTGTCCTTTCCAGGCTATTTCTCTTTATTACTACTTTTAATTATCAATTTATATCTTATTACTATTTCTTATACGATCTCCTCATGTTTATTAACGCCAAAATTGCTTTATTTCCGTCGCTCGCGACGCATCATAGTTCTCTCGTAAAATTCCAAATATACAATTTCAATTGGCATCTCTACTGCAGCTCCTCGATATTTTTCAGAGTTGCGAGTAATGTCATAATTTTCCGCGTGATTTTTTTTGTTAATCCCGAAAGTTTCATTTCAATCGCTTTACGCGTTCTCTTAATTTTTAGGAAAAACCGCTTCTTTACATTACCTTTCTTATGATAACAATGGCTGTAAAAATCTCTAGTTATTTCGTCTAAAGTGTACTTTCAAAATCACTCATATCTTTTAAACCCCTGATGCGATTCGCTTCGGATAACTTTTGAAATGTTCCTCTAAATGAATGCTATTGATTCGTACTGTCCAAATCGGGATTTTGTCGCGTCTTTTTAATTTATAAAAAAATTATTAGTGCGCGACACCGCTTTCTTCTGTTTTCCATCTCCTGCTCATGCCATTCCTTGTTATGTTTGTTCTTTGCATCTAAATTGTTCGTGGGGATCTTAGATTGTTACAATGTCTACATATGTCTGAACCTGCACAACAGTACCAACACTCCTATTTGAGTTAGCTCTTTTGGTGCCATCATATTTACAATTTTCTAGGATATTTTTCTTGACAATGGAAAAATAGATGAAAAAACTTTACAAATATTAAAAAAATTAAAATAACAAAAACTGTGGGTGATGGATAAATTCCGAATACATATTTGAAAACTAGAGAAAACCTGCATTAGTTCACGTATTGGTGCTGGTGAGACAAAAATCGTGTTGACCAGTGTTATCAGTTCTCCATCAGGAGAGCGAGACGCGTAGAATAACCCATCGCATGCCTCCATTGGTGCAAGGAAGTGGTCCGACGTGCGACGGACTGGGGCTAACGGACGCACGCATCTCGCAGTTACTCAGAAACTGTATAGTGTAACGTATTTTACGGCTACAGCTAGCAACCGCCGAGGCGCCACAAAGGTGCGACGGCAAAGGATTAGACGCCAGGGGCCAGGCAGGATGTGACACGCCGAGATATTCTGAGAAATCCTAAGAGCTAGGGAAAGGGATGCCCAAAATGCGGGACAGCGCATTCTTGCCGCGTGCCGCGTGACAAATTCTTGGAATCCATGGAAATGGATGTCCAAAAATGCGTGGCAAAGCGGCTAGTGCGGACCGTGTGCAAAACCCAGTGACATTTCAGGTCACGTGGGTGGTAGCTATATAAGAGCGAACGCAGAGCGCGGGGGTGGGGTTTGTTGAGCTGAGTGGGAACCCTCGTGCGAACGCACAAAAACTTGCGCCCAGGGCGGTGCGGAGCCGAGCTAGGCTCGTGCGGCAACCCATGTGTTGGGACGCCGTTGTGGACTATATCCACGGGTGACTGAAGTCGCCGGAGCTGTCTGCTGTGTGCGGGAGGCTCGCTGAGGAGTGGCGCGGGCCACGAGTCAGTTATTCATTTTTAAGGATCGCTCCTGCGATCAGGGAAGTAAAGATCTACCAGAGCTGAGTAACTTAAATTATTACTGTACATATTGTGAATAAACCTGTATATATTTATCATTGAAGCTCGTGTCTGTGATTATTGTGTATTCCCACGACGTCACAATAGGGATAGTGGCAAACAGTTTTCTGCATTTAATGTATAGTGTATGTGTTTTATATTGGTCAATATGTAAATGTTCATTCCAAATAATAGGATTTCTTTCTGTATATTTATATTTTGAAATATACACATTTTTAATTAAGAAATATTAGAACATTAATTAATTTCAGAGCTATGTCTGACACTTATTCACCTTCGTATCTATTTTAATTTCTGCATATTGCCTTAATTAAATAATTAACACATTTAAAGTCAGTAATATAAACACAGAAATTGATTTATTGAATAGCTTAATATGATAGTTAACTTGAGTGACTGGATAGTTTTTGTGGACAGTGTGTGCAGATGCATTTATATAACTTATCAATAATATTCATTTATATTATAATACCTTAATTAAAGTGTTGATAATATGCTGAGAAACCACATGGGTTGATAACTGTCAAGTGGTTTTAATAATGATACAATATTAAAGAAGTAGTGGTCATTAGTATTTTTTCAATTTTATAAATTCGTGGTTTCAATATTCAATCGAAGCAAAAGGAATTATTCTCTACGTATAGTTGCTTATATTGATTTTATAAAAATTGAATTAAGTATTTTTATTACCTAGAATTATGTTTATTTACATAATGTAGAAACTAATATTGTGTATATGAAATAGCTTTTCATTTTGTTATTTCTTGACTACAATTCCTTTCACTGACTCAGAATTCCAAATCCTAATAATTATTGGTTTCTAAATTGCCTAGAATATAAATTTTTCATAAAATTCATATAAACATTTAATTATAGTTTTCCCTAATTTTTAAAAATTGCATTGTAATGTAATTTTAAATGGCCCGGTCGTCGTTTACGGGCCATCACCATTTGCAGATCGCCCTTTGACGCTATTGTCTGAGGAGAAGGTCCATCATGGCTGCTTCTTTCGGATTGGGGGGGGGGGGCTACTTTCCCTTCTTTGAAAATAACAGCCTCCCCGTTTAACATTAAGTTTCTTCTCTCTTATAATACCCTCTGGTTTCTTCTTTCTTGTAGTATTAACGGGCAGTGATAAATAAGGTGATACACTGTTTATCCTTATGTGTCTGTCACTGTCTCTCTCTCTTTCTCTCTCTGTCTCTGTCTGTCTCTGTCTTTCTCTCTCTCTCTATCTATCTATCTCTCTCTCTATCTGCCTATCTTTGTCTGTGTGTCTTAATATCTGTATCTCTTTGTCTCTAGCTGTGTGTCTCTCTTTCTGTCCCTGTATGTCCCTCTCTCCCTCTTATCACCTATTTTAATTATTAACGTGCAAGAAAATGTAAACAAATAACTCCAAAAGTTAATTTATTGACTAGGGACTGTAACCTGGTTTTGCCCTAGTACATAGAGACAGGCCCGTTGCGTCCTATCCGCCTGCTCCGTCCGTCTCGCCCACACTTCTTCGCCACCCTGCCCCGCGATCTCCCCTCCTCTACAGATTTCAAGTTCTTCAGAACTACGCGCGCACACACACAGACCGTTTTTGAAGACCTAAAGAACATCAACAGACAGACACTGTCGAGAGCCATGATCAGAGCTACAGCTAAATGAGAGCAGATACAGGTTAAATCGGAGCTAAGTTACGTTAGAAGATTGTTTACTAGACAGCTAGAAGATATTAACCTAAGATAGTTTAGAAGATAGAAACGTGAAATGTCCAGAGGAATGGGTCGAGTGACATGTGAAGATGCTGAGTTTTGGAACAATTGAGAGAGGAAGTTGGTGAGGTGCGGGTCGTGTATCGAGTGAGATGTCAAACGTGCAAGTCCTAAACAAGCAACATGGAAACGAGGCCATGGGCGAGGTGGGCAGATATAATCGCCGTCGGATATAAACCTGAGTCAATACCAGTGCGTGCCGATAGAAGCACGAGCCGGTACAAGTGCGAAACGATACAATCCTAAGCCTGTACAAGCACAAGCCGATACAAGTGCCAGCCGGTCCAAGCGCAAGCCGGAACAAGTGCGAAACGATACAATCCTGAGCCTGTACAAGCACAAGCCGATACAAGCGGGAGCCGGTACAAGTACGGCCGATACAAGCGTGAGTCAGTACAAGCGCGAGCCAGTACAAGCGATCCGATGAAAGTGCGATCCGGTACAAGCGTCAGCCGATACAAGTGCCAGCCGGTCCAAGCGCGAGCCGGTACAAACACGAACCGGTTCAAGTGGAGCTAGTAGCAGCCCCAGAGGGTTTCACCCCGAAGGGCTTCAAGCACGAGCGAGTGCAAAGGCTGGAGGCCCACGGTGTGAGCGGGCCGCGCCCGGTGCGGGGGCGGGGGCGGAGATTTCCGCGCGGTGCGGCGGAGCGCGTGCCTGGCCGGGCGCGCTGGCCGCTGTTTCTTGCGCTTCGCTGAGAGGGAAAAACAAACGACCTCCACGAGGCGCGCCTGCGTCGCCTGCTTCTTGTCACATCGCTCCTCGGTTTATGGTGGAGGTTTTCGTCGAGAAGGTAAAAAGAGTGAACCAATAAATGCATAGTGGTTTCAAAATTCGAACGTGCAAATGAAAAAATGTACTTTGAGTAAATTGTGAGTTTCCAACTCTTCCAATTTTAATTAGAAAATTTGTGGAGGACATAATCTTTGGTGGTTAAAAAATAAACGTTTGGGAGTTACAAACATTTTTTTCCTCACATAAATGTTATAAATATCTGAAATCGAGCTAACATTTTATTTATTCATTTTCTCCCTTATTGAAATATTTATGAGAATACATTATCACTAGTGTTTTCTTCCTACTGTTCAACCAAAGATAGGAAAATCTATTTTGATTAATAAAACTTCATTGCCTGTCTCTGATTTCAATATAACTGTATTTCATTAGCTCATTCGGTTTAAATCAAATAAAAATCCATTCAATTTTTTTACATTTATTTTTCCGTTTAGAGAAATCTCGAGTTAGGTGATTTCGATTCCGTTTTCACTTAAAGAGAAAGGTCCCAGTAATTTAACAGGCAAGATCTTGTTTGTTGATTTTTTCAAATCATTATCTTGTTTTACATAAAATAACAAAGCTAGTGTTTTATACATATCTATAATTTTATTTCTACTTTAACGACATTGGTAGAGTGCTTTCAAAATTCGAGGAAGGCCTCTGCATAAAATTTCGGAAAAATCCAATCTCCCTTTCCTCTCAAAGCAGAATTTAGATGCGAATTCCTTCCGTTTCTTCTGAATATCTTAATAACGACAAGAGAATTAGCTACAAAATGTCCTAAAATTTCATAAAATTGCTGACTAAATGAAAATGGCGGAATGACATCTGGCGCAAATAAGCCTCGAAAATTTCAAGATCAAAGTTGAAAATTCGTTCAGATGGAGAGGATTGAAGCGGGGGCTTCGAGGTAAGCGGAACGCGTGAGGACGGGGTGGGGGCTCGCAATCAATTCCCATTGGGTCGAACATAACAAGCTTGGGCCTTGCTTATTTCCTATGCTAGGAGAATGGTGAATATGGATCACTCCTTACTTGAGACACTTATGAAATGAATATGGACGTCTCTTCCAGAGAAATTGTTTTAAATGTGACCTTTTATTGAGTTTAAAAGAGATTTGTGTTTTATTAATTATTGTTTTGAATGAGTATGCATGTTTTTATTCTTTGTAAGCAATTCTCAATAAAGTAACATTTTAAAGCTTTTAAATCGTGTTCACGCCATTTTGGTTTACATTGTAATGTCACCATGTCGCTATATTTGTGTCTCACACTCTCGGAAGATGCATACTCATTGTCAGACTCAGCAGAAATATGGTATATGGTCTGCACTGAAAATTAACGACTGCCTGAGTATTACGCAGAAAGTTGTATTGCGTAGATTTATTGCATTCTAAGTCAATTTAACGAAAAAAATGTAATGAAAATGAAAGTATATTTATTTTTTGTGCGTACAATAAGTGTAGCAAACAAGCATCTCTCGCCTTTAGAGAAAAGGTACCGGGACAATTTTTAATAAAATGAAAAAGAACATAGTTGTTTCAGTTTCGTTTCCATTTCATGTCTAAATAGTAGTTTACGTAACAAGGGCGTGAAACAGATGATTCACGCACGGGTTGATTTTGCCGTCCGAGCGTAGCGATGACAACAGAAGGACGAGTGCGGGAATCACCTGGCACCCGTGTTGTTTTCTTCTTCATTTCTATCTTCTGAAAAGCTATAGAAATGTGAAGTACACTCGTAATGTTACATTTTACTTACGGGTAGAGATATTTAATTACAGATATTTATGCTCTTTCATTGCCCTTAAGTTTTCCTTTGCTCTCCTCACGTCAAAGAATATTCCACCGGCCCTGGCGAAAGGTATAGAACGGCAAAATAACTTCAATCTTTACTTGCTCATTTATTTTACCCTGCCTATTGCTGCTTTGGAATTGAAAGGCTCTAGAAATGTTTCGAAGTATTTATTTATGCAAAACTAATTTCAAAACCCCTAAATAAAACATAACTAATCAGATCATAAAAGGATCGTCAAGAGTACTCTGATGCCTTACACGTTTAAAAAAAAGCAAGAATTGAGGCATACCCCAGTGTACTCACGTCGCCTGCACTTTTTCTTGCGTTCAAGCCTTTTTAACTAGCTGAAGCCACGCGGATGGCGATATGGCACAGGAAAAAGAAATATTTAAAAGAAACTAAGTACCTGAATATATAAATAAAACGTACGTTTTCCAAGTACTTATTATTTATTCAGAGCCATAATACACATGATACAGCCTGGAGATGGTCACCTTTTAAATCACGTATTTCTGAGCAATTCCCTTCACTAACTGCATCTATCACCATTTTATAGTATGAACATCTCAAAAACTCTACCACTCGCATAATGTGAAACATACCCGACGTTAACTGGTGCCAATTTGAAACAAGCCCCGTCTTTCTATTTAAAAACAAGCCCCACTTGGAGCGACATTTTGAAACATAGTTATTACTGATCAATGCGATTTGGGCGCAAGGAAAAGGTTACACTTGAAACCTAATGATTCCTACGTAATTTAAATATTTCTCCTTCCAAAATTATGTTGTGTTAACTCAGTTAATTGGGGTTCGAAGTTCATAATTGTTGCTACTTACTCCGCAACCAATTATTCAACCTGCCATCCATACGGAGTGGCGAGGAATCTGAAAATCTTATTAAAATGCTGGATTGCACGTAACGAACAATGATAATCAGCTTTCTTTCAACTTAGCAAATTTGAATTTATTATTATATCAACTATGATTGTGTTGCAAGTTAAACAATTATTACATTGATAATCAAGCATTAATTGATCTTTGGTCATGGCCGGTTTTCTCTATTTTAAACTCTTATAAAAAACTCTAAAAAAAACTCTTATACTCTTTTTTCTCTTATAAAACCTTGGTATTCATTCGTGGGTCTTCGCGCGCTCTTCACTACTTCGTTCGATGGCGCCCCGTAGAACCTTCTCCGTCAACACAGTAGAATCTTGCTTCTGGTTAAAGTCCTCACCTAATGTCCGTGATCTGGTTCCAAATTCTCCCGGCGATGCTATTATAATCCGTGATTTCCCTCACTTGCGTCACGGGTGGACACCTAGACACGTATTTTCTTCCTACAAGAACGCTCTATCCTAATATAAGAAACGATAGTTAATATTATACAACTGTCAATTAGTCTCTTCTCGACCTGGTAAAATATATCAGGAGCCAACCCGCTCATCACCGCGTTAGTCGAGCAAATGAATGTTCTTCTAAAAACTCGGAAACATCCGAATTTTATATCTTTTTCTTTTGTCTCTCAAAACAATGCTATTTCCGCCTCTGCTCTGAAAAAATGATCCTTAACACCGGTAGTTTATTTGTCACATAGCGACCCCCTTGCGATCGTCTATTGACATCCGTATATTCTATGTCACATAAAATATTTCCATAATAAAAATGGTTCGTCATTTTGGTATATCACAAATGCGGCTCTTAATTTTTGGGTTACACAAACAAATACCGTTTCGAAATACAATGTATAAACATCTAATTATCTTTATAACAAATTTATTTCTATATGATTATTTTGCTAATGACGGCACATTTGAAATAATATAATTCACACGATTTAAACTTCATCTATTAGTTTTTACATTAAAACTTGTTGTTTACAACACTACTTATGTATGTTGAAGTCAAAGTAGCATATTACACTACCATTATATGAAAATAATTACCCTGTGCTTTATTCAATGAAAAAAGCAATCTCATTTTTGCATTTACAACATTTAAAGTTACCATACATGCACGTTGTTTGCAAACATGAAATTCATTTTAGACTTTTTCTCTCGCTCTCTTTAACAAACGTTCTACATGCAATTTCAACTCTAATATTCGAATATTTCCTCGGACGAATTATTTTCTTTAAAATTTAAGCCCAAAAAGTAAGTTTATATTCTCGCAGGCCAGTCTTTAAAGTTTTCAGAAATCGATTTCTTTTTCAAAATTTCAAAAGTTCCCAACTGATGTTCTTTTAACCTGAAATTTTTTCAATTACCATGTATTTTCATATTATTTTACCCTTTACCTAGTCACTAATAACCTCAGACAATGAGTATTATCTAATGATGTATTTACGAACGTTCCCCTAGCACGCGTGTTGACGTCCATCCATCCACTCAAGCCCTTCTCTACGTTGTCTTCAATGATTATCTTGGTATTATCCTTCCATCTTTGCAATCAAAAATTAAAACAATTCACAATACACTGAAAAACAGTCTTTAACCATTACATTGAGTTGTCAAAGTAACGTGATAATTGGACAATTCAACTTAACGATTAAAGACTTTTTCAGTGTAGTATTTTCTTTTTAAATTTTCAATTGTCTATAAAGAAAGGATGCTCAATATATAACTATAATAATATAAAGACAATGGTTCAAGAGAAAATATTGAAACTGCATTGTATCCGTAAGTGTTGCAAGGCCATCTAACCTAAGTAGACGTCTTTCCCTGAGGCGGTGACTGTTGGACCCTTCCTACGTTTACTGCTTTTCTTCCGACAAGCGCTCCGCCAATGGAATGAATTTGAAGCTCACTGTAAAACCTAGAGATGTGAAAGGATGATTTCACGAAATATTGTTTCAATAGCATTAATATGACAATTGAACTTAATAATTAAATACTGTTAATGTATTTTGAATTGTTTTAATTTTTGATTGTCTATAAATAACGAAAGAACACCGCAATACATATCCCTCTTTACATTGCTCCGCTGAACACCAAATTATAAGTTACGTCACAAGTGAGAGAAACGAATGAATGGCGCACGTATTCAGTTGTGAGCGTATGCGAGGGCGGCAGAAGTCGAGAGTGCGATTCGCCTCGCGCATGTGTTGTGTAAACTATTTCTAAACGCGCCATTTGCGAAGGATGTTTCATGCACGCTTCATAATATTTTGCGCATTTTTAGAATTAAAAAAAAGTCCGCCGTTTCCTGGCGCACGATTACAATACTTTTTCTTCTTGCGAAGTAAGGGTGAGAAAGTAATAAGTGGCTGTTTCGAACTCGCAAAACGAGCAACGCGTTTCGCGGACGGCATGTTAAAAAACATTCACTTGTAAGTAAAAAAATGAGTTGCAGTATGAACTTCAACTCCAAGAAATGCAGTACACTTCCCGCTAAGAATAAAAAAACAACATTCGTTTTTTATTATTCTCATTACAAGTTAAAGTAAACTTCAGATACAAGCTTTTAACATTTATACATTGAATTCTTTCCAAGACAAACTTCCGACATTTATGTATAAATCGTTATTCAGAAATCTTTACAAATAGAAGAAAGCAAGAGACTTACACTAAAAAATCCATACATTATTATAAAGCATACAATTAGTTAAAACAAGATATTCTGTTTAAAACTGGGAACACATTTAATATCAACGCTGTATGTGCACAAAATTCGAAGAAAATCTCGTTTCATTTTAGGAAAGTATTAGAGAGATTCCTACAAAGAATTCTGCAAATTAAATGATTGTGCTCAAAATGGCTTGGATGAAAGATCTTTTCGATTCTGTTCCCAATTTAGCATGAGTCAAACACTACAGGCGCCGGTCTCATAACGATGTCCCCGCACAGAGTGGACTTATGATCACAATCTTCAATTCAGCCAAGTTCAACATTCGTCTATAATTAAGAATTTTTAAGCGGTAGTTCTGCAGGGCGCCTCCTTCGGTGGGTCGTTGGTTAGCGTGTTCGCTTTCCACGGGTTCGATTCCCGGCCGCGTCAAATCATACCTGAGCGCTTTCCTTACAAATGTCCCAGTATCTATTGCTGTGTGACGATGACGAAGCCCACCCTAAGGTTATAAGGGCCAGCATGTACAGTGAAACGATGTCTTCGTGCTAACCAATCGAACCCCTTTTCCCATGGCCGAGAGACTGGGCCACTGCTGGTCGTTTTCCAGGTTGACCTCGCCGAGGAGGAGGAACCGAGCCACGCCTGCCATCCAGGAGAGTGTAACTGTTATTACGATGCCGGAATTATTTATGTTGGATATAAAATAAACCGACGAAAGGCGAGACTTTGTTCAAAGTTTGAGGGATTCAAGAATGAACTGGGCATCGAAAATAGAGGAAATGTAAGAGACACGCGATATGTCTAACTTTGAAGTGATTCTTCTTTCCAATGGTGAAGATTGTTGAATTGAACTTAATAATATACATGGGAAGTAAATTACGAGTGTATGGCCTGGTATTAAGAATGAGACACCATGCGGTTTTAAAATAAAGACACACAATTGGATTGTGATGAAACTGTTTCCCGTACCTTATGATGATGGGAGAGTACGACAATCGATGTGTTTTGTAATTAATTTGTTATTCCTACTGGTGGGTACATTGTACGATGTAATAATGAAGTTTCATGTTCATTGGTGTGGGAGAATTGAATCTATGATACCAAGCGAAATTGGTTTACCGATCATTGGTTATGATTTTGTAAATTTTTGAGTGTTTTCTTGTTCAGTACGGCTTGAGTCTGAGTCATCAGATTATCATTGCACTTTGTGGAGAACATTAACAAAATTTCTAGGTCTCTCAATTCAGTCAAACCTCAAATGCAATGTACAGATATCAGAGTTAAACACTAAATTAAGTTCGTTATGTTATGCATTCAGAATTCTCTCGAATTCTGTCAGTCTTCATACAGCTCGTTGCGTGTATTTTGCAAATGTATATTCCCGCCTGAGATTTGGCATAATATTCTGGGGAAGCTCATCCTTTAGTACCCAGACCTTCAGATTACATAAGAAAAGTATTCAAATAATAAAAAAAAATGCCATTCACGTGATCCCTGTAAGCCTTTTTTCATTGAGCTTAGAATCTTACCATTGCCTTGCCTATTTATCTACGAATCGGTAATATTTGTCAAAACTGACCTACTTATCGGTGGGAACATATTTTCATGTAATACTGATATTCATAATTACAATACACGTCGTAGAAATCACGGTCATCAAGTATCAGTATCAACAACTCACTATGAGAAATTTCCATATATGTACGTTACTTTACAACGCATTGCCAGATGACATTAAACAATTAAAATCGGTACACAAATAAAAGTAAAATAGGTAAGTTAAAAGTAAAATCTTTTCTGCTGCATAACTGTTTCTATACAATTAGAAACTATACTGATTATCAAAAAGAAAAATAACGTTACTTTTAACAAAACAATGATATATAATGGATTAGTTTACATTTGTATTGTATAACGTCTTTAAAAAAGACTTAATATGCCTTTAATAATGCCTTCAGCTTCCGGGTCAATGACCCCATCTCGATCGGGTTTTTGTCCAGTTTTCCCTGAGTGGTAGCAGTAGAGTTAAGGGTGAGTTACTATTTTGTTAAAAATGCAGAAAAATCAAATCTGCTGTTCGTTTATCGTTGCAAATAGTTTTTTCTATAACTCGGGACCGAAAATGTCTAGTTTTTTAAATGTTGATAATCTCCCGCCCTTCTAATTTTTTATTATCAAGTATTCGTTGTAGTGAATCAATATCTGGTCCATATCTCTCTCTCTCTCTCTCTCTCTCTCTCTCTCTCTCTCTCCATCTCTCTCCCTCTCTCCCTCACACACACACACACACACATACATACATATATATATATATATATATATATATATATATATATATATATATATATATATATGTCTATATAGAAATTCATTGGGGGTTTGAATAAGGTTACCGTCCCTGTGTGAACGATGGTAACTTGTTAGTTTGGACGTTGGTGAGAAAGCCGTACATAAAACGGCAAAGAATGTCAATGTACATGCATTATCCTTAGTCCGAGTTATATAAAAAGAGGCCAGAAAACATTGTGAGTTTGAAAGTGTTTACAAACGAGGAAAATTGAGAGAGTGAAACGTACTATAATATACAGTTCAGAATATATAGTAATGTACAATATATAGTTATCATATACTTTCTAAACAACCTCTTCTTTTACAGATATTTGTCAACTGTGAATTGTTTGAAACAATGCCGAAACGAGTGTTACAATTGTCAAAGCAGACCACAAGTGAAAAGATCTGAGTAGTATAAAAATTTTGAAATGGTGACTCAGAGCCAAGAGCGACTTGCAGTACTCACTCGCATCATTGAAAATATTTTTTGCAAGGAGGGAAACAAATGAGAATAATTCTCAAAGTAGGACAGCTTTTCAACAGAACGCTCAATTTATTTATTTATTTAGTCAAAAACAGTCAAAAACTGTATGTGACGTATGGGGGAGAAAATCATCTGCGCAATTTCACTATGATACAGCTGTCATATATTTTGGGTCCACACAGTTCAACTTTTTACTTCAATATTTGCAGGAGATTAGTGCAGTGATATGTAATTAAACAATAATATTTTAAGACTAATCTGGGCTGTTGGTTTGCATATTAATTGCTCCCAATGAATGAATTCATCTATTTTTTTATAAAAAATTGGAAAAATTAATTTATATAAAAATATTTATGTCTAAGCAAATAAAATAATCTGGGAGTCCTTGGTTTCTATTATTCATATTTGAAGATTGAATCCAGATCAAATATTGAAGCTAATATTGTTTTGTTCAGTGGTTCAGCACATTGCCAATTTATTGTGTACACGTAATGTACGCGTCGGTAGATCAGTATTGTTTTCATTTTTTAATGCTATGATGAATTGATTTATGTAAACAAATAAGTTTTATTCTACTTGTAGTTTTTTTCCTTTTTTTTGGTGTTGCGTCTACTTTGATGCAACGCGTCTCCAAGCCCCTTAAGGAGCGTTGAGCGCTTTGCGCTTCTCGGAGTAATTCTCCATTACTAACAGCGCTTTTTTTGAAGTAATCCTCCGTTAATATTATGTCTGTCGCGTCTCGTCGCAGTCGGTTGTCAAGAGGACCGCCAGGTAGCATCTCCGCGTACGCACCTCCCACCGCGCGCTCCTGCGTCACTACCCAGCGGCCAGAATTAGGAAGGAATAAGGATAGGGATAGGGTTTAGGACCCTTTACAGGGGTTGGACTAGCCCTTGTGAAGCAGCCGAACTCGTTTTGTTGGAACAAATTTCACATGAGATTCGACGGGAATCGAACCCGGATCTCAGTGTTGAAAGGCTTGCGACTTCGCGATGAGCCACGTGTTCAGCGTGTTAGTTTTAACATGCATATTTCTGTCGTCTTCAAAATAACTGTAAATACTGGCATGCTACGTTTCAGCTTAGATATTTTCATTTACTTTTATGATTATGATTCGTCAATTACGTTTTGACATCTACATTCATATTCCATATCTATCTTCTAGCATCTCCATGCGAGAACTCTCGCATGTTAAACTCCGCTTAAAGTAGTAAGTTCCTTCAAGGTCCCTCACGAGTTGACTGATCAATTTCAAATCTTTCTTTATTAATTCAATAGAAGAAATTTATAAATTTAAAAAAGAGTAAGTTTTACAATGTGACAATATTATTGACAGTATTGGAATAATATATAAACTCCACAATAATAATATATGAGTCTACAAGTATTTTATTTTGTAGTTTAGATTTGTTTATTGTTTTTAGTTATAAAGGGAAGAATGTTTAGGAGCTGGAACTCCAAATAAGAAAAATGTATTTTTTGTGTGAAAGTGAGCGAGGTTGACCGGAAATTTACAAATGGGGGTCAAGAGAAGACAGGGCTATCGGGGCGTTGCCGGGCAGAGCATGACAGGAAGGAGCAGGGTGGAGAAGGGATACAATCGAAAAAACAGAGGTAGACCCGCCGCAGGGCATGAAAACATTGAATTGATTCAGTATACATTGGTTTTGCTCTTCATCTTCTGTTCAGAGTCAGTTAAAATCCTGCATCAATTTCACCCCTCTTTCTGCTACATCATTAACAACATTGAAATTCCGGAACATTTTTTGTGCTTTTAAATAAGAATCATCCATATCCCAGAGATCTGGGCTACGATTCAGAATGCCAATATCAACATCCAATTTCGTTAATAAATTTAAACTTTTATTATAAGTGAAAATCTTCTATTGTTTTTTCTGGAAACAAAAACAACAAAGTTATTTTAAATTATATCCAATTTTCGAATGACTTAATTTGCAAGCTTTTATTAGAAAACACACTGTTAACCATTTTATAAAAATTATAAATTTCACAGACGTATGAAATCAAAGAAAAATGTTTAATGACAGTATTTTTAATAAATAAAAATAATGTCATTAATATGATAGTATTACCTAAGGGTTTCATTAGGTTACATCTCCTTTCAGTGAAAAGACTTCCCTATTTCAAATTTTCTATGATGTCCTTTTGGGATGTAATACTAACATTTTTATCAAAAATTACTAAAATACTTGACTCATTTAAATACAATAGATGATTTCAAAATTTGTTTAAAGTATTTGACGAGATTCCCTTATTTATTTTTTCATATTTCTTCAATTTTTTAAAAATATTAAATCATTAAATGGAGATCTCATTGCTGATGAATTTTCCATCCAAGCTTTAACATACAATGTCACAAGAAACAAAGAAATATTTTTTTCAGACTGTTCTTCTCACACGCATCCCATTGCTCTCTAAACAAAAATATTTTATAGAAACAATTTGGTTTTTCCATCCAACGAGCATGGTGCAATGTCCCTAGTTGCCTAATTTTGATAGTTGAGTCAGAGTTCCTTCCAATAAAAACTATACATAATTCAACAAGCTCCCGATAATCGTGCTTCAAGTTTTCATTTTTCAGTGTATTAAAAACATAATTCACATTACTCAGTATTTCTCTTTCACCACAAACTTCGTTCAAGTATTTATATCCGTCGACATAATCATCTTTTTCCAAATTATTCCATTTTTCCTAAATCTTTTAAAGAAGACATGTGGACCATTATTCACTTGAGGTAACTCATGTTCGAAAACATTTTGTAGCAATAATTCATTTATGTGGTGACGACATGCAAAATATATCATCTCTCCGTCTGTAAACTGCTCTAGAAATGTTATCGCACCGTTGAAACGACCAGAGTCTGAAATGGATATGTCAGAACAAATAATTTGAACCTTATCCTCTAATCCGCAACCTTTTAAAACATTTCAGACAGCCCCAGCCCATTGCTTGCCCAATATACGAAACAATGATAGGTAGCCTTTCAGTTTTTAAATTTCTCACATTTAAAGCAGCTAGCATTTTACCATCCCAACGAACTGATAGTCATAACTAGGTTCATTTTCGTTAAATAATTCTTTAATCTTAGTAGCCTTCTTCTTACGAAAATCTTCCTGATATCTTTGGATCTTTTGATTGCTAGTTCGTCTACGTTAGACTACGAAAGACTCAGCTGCGCCTTCCAGATTAAAAACGGCATTTCTCTGGCTAATGTGGCATGGATTGAGCACTGCTATCAATTTTTCAATTAAAAAACATTTTCTGCCACGCTTTTTCAAAGTATCAATATTTCTCATTCCTAAATTCATCGGTCCATTTAGGTTTTCTTCAAGAGAAATTTGGTTAATGTCTGATCAAGGCCCAGACTGATCAGAAATACCTTCAATATCTGACGAATCTTCGGAAGAATCTACTCAAAAGTCAGCAACAACAGAATTGCACCGCGCTTTAGCCATTTTCCTTCAGTCTCAATAATGCCCTTTCTTCGTGCTTTTCTAGATTCATATCGATTCCCCCAAGACATCCCCTTGTGCCCCAGCTCTCTTTTTCTCTGTAAGAATGTTTTATCTTCTTCAATTTTTATAATTTCTAAAGCATTCGCGAGAGCAATGTCAAATAAATTAATCCTGAAAAAAACTTTACGTTCTTCTTTATGCGTGTCGGACAAACGATTGGATTTTTTTGAAGATTGCGCCAGTAAGAGGTAACAGTACACTCTTTATAACTTTTTCTTCACAATGAGGATTTGTTCTTGTAGGATTCCTGGCCTTCTCCCAAAGAATGAGGCATTCTCGCACTACTAAATTTGCACTTTCACGCAGGGGCAGCTACATTTTATCCCTTTTCGATAAATAAATTGTAAACCGCTGATTTGCATGAAGTAGGGGATGATAGAGACGAGTGCAGAAGTGAGAGTGCGGATGGAGATGGTAGAAGCGAGGGCGCCGACGAGGGGGCACGAGGCGAGGCGAGGGCAAGTGCGAGGGCGAGGATGGAGGCGAGGTCGGGACTGAAGGGGAGGTGCGGAGCGAATGCTACGGTTACGATGGCGGGACGGGAAAGGAGAAGGGTGGAGATGGTGGGATGGGCCGAAACGGGGACGCGGACGCGGGGACGGAGAAGAGGTGCGGGGCAGATGTTGCTGTGGAGGCGAGTGCGGGGGAGGGGATGAAGGGGGCGGTGAAGGAGACGTAGCGGAGATGGGACGAGGGCAGGGGGAAAGGCGGGAGAGGAGCCGGGGCGGAGGCCGTGGCGGAGGCGGGGGTGGGTAGTTCCTGGTATTCTTCACGCGAGTTTGCCCTAATGCTTCGGTAAATGGGATCCTTGTTATTACAAAGAAATTTTGAAACAAATTCACAGAAAGATATCCATGCTGCTTTCTCCTTTTCATCCTATTTTTAAATGCTGCATCCGATCACAATCTTGTTATATCAGAATCATTAAATAGACCTTTTTTGTTTTGCTTCAGATAGTATTGTGAATTTCTCACATATGTTACCATCCTCTTTTAGAGACTTCACGAATTGTTTCATTAAGCCAAGCTTAATGAGGAGTGGTGACAGCAAAACTTTAGGACTCATAGGCTTTGGCGCACAATATTCTGAGAACCGACTTCCAAATTTTCTCGAGATGGTCTCTCTTTCTTTGTTCAGTGATTAACGCGTGCCCTGCTATCCCAAACACAAAGAAAGTATGGAAATTTGGTAAAACCAGATAGTTGACCCTGCAGCACAGTAAGAACTTGAAAATCGCCACAAACTTGCCAGTTGCGTTCACTGTAGTTCACTTGGAATAACATCAGTTGCAAATTACCGCATGGTTCTTTAGGATCACTGAGTTGGCAACAGGCACTGAACCAAAAGCGTTTCCATTATAAAGAAGAACACCCTTTAAACTTCGCTTGGAAGCATCAATGAACTCACTTGGATCATGGTTTAGAAGTCCACGTTCTAGAAGAAGTGCTTTCACATTATTGCATTATTCAAGATATCCATCTTCTGAGAAGAATTTAAATTTTATTTAGCGTTGTCTGAACCAACAACAATAGGTTTTTAGACAAAGCAGATTTTTTCTTGTAGTCTAGAACTCAACAACTCAGCTAACTTTTTAGAGCGGGCAAGATCCCTCACCAAGTCATTTAAGTCGTTCTGGTTAAAACGCCCACATTCTGCAGCAGAAGATCCTGGTTGGTTGTCAGCGTCACTCGTCTCAATTTCCTTCAATTCTGCATCAGATTCGGATGAAAACCGTTCAAGATTTTCTGGTTGCACGGGGATATATACTTCAGGCTAATGGGGGAAGCTAAAATGACTGACAGAACAACTGGACAACAATTTACTTTTGATTTTTATAATTGTACCCCTTCTCATCGCACGAACAGAAGTGACTCATTACTATGGTTGACTGTTCTCAGTGGCGGATTACCCACTACGCAACATAGGCTGTAGCCTAGGGCTGCAAATTTTTGAGGGCGGCAAAGTTTATTTTAGAAAGTCGTTTTTTAATATTCTATAGTAACTTTTTTATAAAATCTTCTCACATACCATATTTTTTAGGATTCACCTTAAAGCCAGTTTACAAAAATCAGTGCAACGGTTTGGCAACGCCGCGTACCCCTTCCACCAGCTGTCAAGTACACAGAAGTATTAATCGGAGAATATTATGGTGGTTTCTATTTTAACTCTTTTTTCATAACCTTTAGTTATTAAATATAAAAATGAGTGACGGAAGAATTAGACACAGTGGTTCTGAATATCGGAAACGTGCTCGTGAAAAGCAAGATCGAGAAGAAGTTTAAAAAAAAAACACCAAAATTGGATTCGTTTTTTAAGAAAAATGTTACACCAATCGACAGCAATCCGGTATAGTAGTAGAATTACAAGCATGAATTTGAAAAATAATATATACAAACAGACTATCTTTAAATTTATTAATTGGGTAACCTTTTATTTATTGTATGCGTTGTTATTAGACAAGTTCTACTTATGTTACTGTGGATCCCCTAAAGAACCCAAGCGAATTAAACTTAGATGATAATTCTGACATAATTTCAGGTAAAATAAATTCTGCTAATTTTATTTTATAGATATTTATGGATACTAAATGTTTATACAATACTTAAATAATTTTAATAAACATACGATTTTAATAAACATTCATAATTCATAATAATTTTAATAAACATTCAACGATTGGAAGAATGCAACAGCATGATTGAGTGGTCATGAAAATTCGGATGGACACAAGGCATGCACCGGGAGCGGTAGCTCAGTGCATCAACTGATGTCACTGCAGCGCCTCTGACCGCGAGGTCCTAGGTTCGAGTCCTGACGGCGGCACGATTTTCGACACTAGCTTTTCAGCTAGGTTGAATTCAGTCGCTGTCTGGAGGAGAATTCTAGCGGAGGGCTGCTGTGATCGGTAGTTTTCCGTGGTTTCTCCGATCAACACCAGGCGAATGCCGGAGCAGTACCCTATCAAACGGGCCACGGACCGCGCGCGATCTTTCCTTCCTCTTCCTTGTCCTATCCTCTCCCCTTACACACACACTTACACTAACATGCACTACAGTACCACATTTCGGGAGACCGGTCGGGAGCTTAGAGCTTGTCCCGGCTGGGGCGGTGCCCCGCTGGTGGGAGAGTCCTGGTTAGGGGGAAACCCCACTAGGTCGGCGCCAGATCTCGTCATCCAGTGGGGAAGATCACCGCCATCTCAGGAGAAAAACATGCACTACACTAACGGAACTAATGACCAAAGCAGTTTACGTGCCCGGAAACACAACATCAATCAACAAGGCATGCGGGTTAAAATTCAAAGATAGAGGAAACGATGAAGGTCGCATTGATAAAATTGTAACAGTTGAGTTCAATGAAGAAATAGCATATTGGCGATCTGTTTTACAGAGAGTAGTAACTGTTATAAAATCATTAGCGGTTCGAGACCTTCCTTTTAGAGGTCACAACGAGAAATTTGGTTCACCTCAAAATGGCAATTTTCTTATGTCATTGGAATTGATGGCTGAATTCGATCCATTTTTAGCTGCGCACATTAAAAAATTTGGTAATAGAGATAAAGGTAATGTTTCCTACCTATCAAAAACCACATGTGAGGAATTGATACAGATTATGGCAACTGCAGTTTGAAACAAAATTATTGAAGAGATAAAATTAGCAAAATATTTTGCTATAATTGTTGACTCTTCTCCTGATGTTGCACACATCACAATGTTGCACACAATCAGTTATCTCTCATTGTACGGTATGTTGAAAATGACGGTAATCCAGTGGAACGTTTTTTAACATTTTTGGAAAATCCAGGACATAAAGCTCAAGATTTGGCAAAAATTGTTTTGGAAACTTTAGATTCACGATCTATAAATATCAATGATTGTCGAGGCCAAGCATATGATAACGCTGCCAATATGTCAGGATCATATGCAAGATTACAAGCACTAATAAAGGAAGTCAACTCTCTTACAGAATACACACCTTGCTCAGCTCACTCTCTTAATTTAGTGGGTACATGTGCAGTAGCAAGCTGCAGAGAAGCTGTTTCATTTTTTAATCTAATTCAACATTTATATACATTTTTCACAGCATCAACTCATCGATATCTTTTCAAATACTACTATCTTTTCAAAAGCCAAACTCACACACTCTGAAACAGCTATCTGCTACTAGATGGTCCTCGCGTAGTGATGCTGTCTTTACATTAACAGAATCTTGGAAGGAAATAATAAATGCACTAAATGCAATAGAAAATAATCAATCTGAAAAAACAAATACTATATGCGAAGCAGCAGGTTTATTAAGACAGCTCGAGAAACTCGAAACGGCCTTCATGCTATGTCTCTGGAGCTTTTTACTGGAGCGAATACTCGTAAATTCTGTTAGTAAAACATTACAGAAAGTAGATATCGATATAAGCAAAGTTATTGAGCTCTACGAATCATTGATTGGTCTTGTTGATAAGAATCGTAATGAGTTTGATTTGTACGAAAAGAAGGCATTAAAATTTTCAGAAATTCAAGAATATTATGAGCAGATATCAAGAAAAACAAAGAGCATAAGACCATTTGACGAGAATAAAGAGGAAAATATCAACATGACAGAGATAAATTCAGAATTACAACATTTAACATAATATTAGACAATTTGGTTTCTGAATTCAGGAAAAGAAATACGTCTTACAGGAATATTAACAACAAATTCGACATTATAATCGATATAGAAAATTCAAGCACATTACAAGTTCACCATAAATCAGAAAAGGTGAGAAGTTTGTATCCAATGGACCTGGAAGCAACATTTGAAAATGAGTATTTACATTTTCAAGCCCATTGCAACTCTTCAAAGGTTAAGCCAAAGGATTTCCTTAAGTCTCTCCGAAAATCAGATCTACATAATATATATCCAAATATCGATATTGCTTGGCGTATATTTCTTAGTCATCCTGTTACAAATTGTTCTGCGGAGCGCTCATTTTCTTGTTTAAAAAGAATCAAAAATTATTTGCGTTCAGTTATGTCAGAAGATAGATTAAATTATCTTGCCATTTTATGTATTGAATACAATTTAACATTGTCTTTAGATTGCAACACTTTAATTAAAAACTTTGCTAGCAAGAAATGTAGACGTAAACTCCTGTAAACAATCTTATAATGAAATTTGATAAAATTAAAATTTTATTCTAGATAAAAGTAACTATTTTTGTAAAATAATTTTTAATGTTCATTCACCCACATGGAATTGGTACTAAATAGCTTTTTGATTTTTATGTAAATATTGTGTTTCTCAAGGGGTCAGGAAGGGCGGCATTTTGACTTCAGCCTATAGTCGGCAAT